>PVIC010028736.1:0-22995 GCA_004025085.1 Thryonomys swinderianus
TGACAAAGGAGCCAAACATCCCCAATGGAAGAAAGACAGCTTCTTTAACAAATGTTGCTGGAAAAACTGGACTTTAGCCTGCCAAAAGCTAAAGCTAGACCTATCTCTTTCACCATGCACAAAACTAAACTCACAATGGATATGAGACTTAAACATTAAAACAGACACAATAAGCCTGCTGGAAAACAGGCTAGGTAAAACTCTTGGAGACACTGGCTTAGGCAGAGACTTTATGAATAAAACCTCTATAGCACAAGAACTAGCAGAAAGAATCAACAAATGGGGTCTCATTCTACTGAAAAGCTTCTGCACAGCAAAAGAAGTTGCTGGCACTGCTAGAAGACAACCAACAACATGGGAAAAAAATCTTTACTAGCTGTTTATCAGACAAAGGGCTATTATCTACAATATATAAAGAACTCAAACAGATCAACCTCCCCACGTTTAAAGACCCAATTCAAAAATGGGCATCTGAAATGAACAGACACTTCTCAGAGGCAGTAGTCAAAGCAGCCAAGAAACATATGAAGAAATGTTCCACATCACTGGTCATTCGAGAGATGCAAATGAAAACAACACTGAGATTTCATCTCACACTACAAAGAATGGCCGCTATTACAAAATGAACCAACAATAAATGCTGGTGTGGCTGTGGGGAGAAATGAACCCTTCTCCACTGTTTGTGGGAATGCAGACTTGTGCAACCATTGTGGAGATCTCTGTGGAGATTTCTCAGAAAACTAGGACTAGAGGTCCCATTTGACCCTGCTATCCCCCTGCTAAGAATATACCCAAAAGAATTTAAAAACTCACATTGGAAAGGCAGATGTACACCCTTGTTCATAGTAGCTCAGTTCATGATAGCCCAATCTTGGAAACAACCCAAATGTCCATCAACTGGAGAGTGGATAAAGAAGATGTGTTTTTTTTTTATAAAATGGGGTATTACTCTGCCATAAAGAATGACAAGATCGATCCATTTAGATGCAAATGGAGACACCTGGAGGATATACTAATAAGTGAAATCAATAGATCACAAATAGGCAAATTCCATATCTTCTCTTTGACATGAACACCTGTAGATGCAAATGAGCTCTAGAAAGTATGACAGCTTTTATAGAGTGGGAAATTTCCATAGGAAATTTGGTGTGAGAATGTAATAAGGGGAAGGAATAAATATGATACAGAAAAAATAAAAGAGCCTGTATAAAGGGGGTGGGGAGGTGTGGGTGGGTAGGGATATGGGTAAAAATGAGAATTAACTTGTATAATATACTGGTACAAATTCCCCAATTTTATACGTGATTGTGAGATGTATATAAATTGTACCAATAAAGAATTCAATTAAAAAAATAATAATTGTTTGTTGATGGTTCTTTCTACTTTACAGAGCCCATATAATAAGAATTTGGTAGGGGTGAACAAAAAGGTTTCCTTGTAAATTGTGATACTCTTGTATAACTTGTTAGAATCTATGATGTTTGTCCCAGGTACCAAAAAGCCAGCACTTTCTTGTCCTCTCTGATATGTCCTCCATCCAGGTGCTGTGGATGTCCTACTGGATTGTGCTTGAAGTACATTTTCTCCTTCCACAAGGAACAATTTGTATTATAGAAAAGAGTGGTGCCAAAAGTGACTTGGGGGCCATAGTCACCTCACCATCTGGTTTTGAATAAAGTTTTATTGGACTTTGGTGACACTCATTCAGTTACATATCACCTAGAGCTTCTTTCATGCCACAGTGGGAAAGTTAAGTAGTCATGACAAAGGCCAGATGGCCCACAGAGCTTAAAACATAGCCCTCACAATAAAAAAGGGTGATGGCACCTTCTCTAAAGCCTTATTTAAGGGTGTTTGGTCCCATCCAACTCTGTGCTTAGATTCAAATATGCAAGCATTACCCGAGAAAGAGTCACACTCTCAAATCCAGTCTCCATTGTTGAAAGGCATCCCTAATACATTCTCTTTGATAATACTTGATATTTTCCCAAATGGCTTCCTATTCATTAAGGAAAAGATCTTCAAATGGAAACACTGCTGCTCCTGGGTGAGGTTGCTGCCACTACTGCCCTGTAGACTGTTCTCTGAGCTGCCAGGCTGTTGAGGACAGGTCTACATGGCCACTTACCAACTCTGAATGTGAAAATGTCACACCACTTAACTTCTCAGAGTCTCAGTTTGCTACTTCATAAAATGTGAAATGTGATCGATTACATTAACATTGAACTACTAAGTCATAATGGAGAGTAGATTTTTCTGTACTAAGGGCTGAACTTGGTGTCTCCATACTTAACTACATCTCTAAAATATTTTATTTTTTTTTTACTTCGAAACAGTGTCTTGCTAAGTGCTCCAGACAGGATTCAAACTTGTGATAGATAATTCTGCCTGGAATTTCAGGCACGTGTCACCATCCCAAGTTTATTTGATGTTCTTCATCACAGTTGATTGTTATGGTTTTATTTGGTTTATGAAAGAAATTTCAAGATACCTTGGATTTGGGGGTTTCTTTTCACAGCCATATCCCTGAAATTTTCTTTCCTTCATTCTAGTCCTGTTCATGAAACACAGTTCAGCTCAGTGGACTAATTAATTTGCTAGCTGTATCTGTGCCTCCATGAGATCAAAACTGTAGCTCCTTCTGGAATTGCTTTGCTTTCTCTACACAGGATCCCCGGGAGGGGCTCTTCTCATTCCCCTGCACGATGCCCTTTTGCTTTATCCTTGACTTTCTTTCCCCCAGTGCTCTTCTCTGTACTTCTTCCTTCTTGTCTCTCACGGTCCCATAGCAGCTCAACCCTGTCCAGGTATCCACCCATGAGTGGTCACCATGAGTGGTCTCATAGGGCTCTACTCTTCTCTGAAGCTCATTTGACCTCAGAGTTGCTCACTTGATCTATTTCCTCTGTTTTTTTTTTTGTTTTGTTTTTTTGCTTTTGAGACAGGGTCTCGCTTTGTAGTTCAGGCTGGCCCTGAGCTCACTTTGGTGCCCAGGCAAGCCGCCGTAAACTCAGCAATCCTCCAGTCTCTGTGTTAATTTTTCATGTTACTCAGACTCTGTAAGTCCTAATCCGAACTATGACAAAAAAAATGATGATATTCATTTCTTTCAGGGTGATTGTGAGGATTAGTTATAACACAACAAATTTTTCTTATGTAGTAGTCTTGAAATATATTCATTTTGTCCTTTATGCTTTCAGCACATGGCTCTTTGCACACAGTTCAGCTCAGTGGACTAATTAATATGCACTTCCACAGACAGCAGAGTTATCCATGACTGGCCTCTGACACATCCCTAATATTTGTTTCCCAGGGAGTCCCTGCTACCCTTTCCTTTCCATGCAGACTTTCTTGGTCAACCATATAGTTCTTCAGGCAGAAGGATATTAGTGAAAGAGAGCACTGGACTGATCAGTTTGGGGATAAATTTAGATGCACACTTGGTGATACCACTGTTAGCTAATGAATCAGGCACTAAATTGTGCATGGTGCTATACAGCCCTGGTGACTCACTGATGGTCTAGGTGACTCTAATTCGTCTCCTGGTTTGCTCTGCCTTCTTGTGCTATACTTTGCTATGACTGAAGAATGTTGTCTTTTGGGGGGTTATTTTTGCATTGTTCCTCAGTGGGTGTTCCTTGCTTTCTACCTTGTCTATGCTGCCAGACACCAGAGGTAGTTTACAAGTGGATATGGGAGAAGTATGAGTTTTCAGGGGAGTCCCTGAACATGCCTAGGGTCTTGAAATATTCTGCTACTGAGTAGACCAATGCCTTCCCAAGGTGAAAGGGCTTGTGTTCATCTAAGATTTAAACTCTGCTGTAGGGTAGATGTTTAAAAATGAGGAAAATGCTTACTGAAAGGAAGAAAAAAATGAAGAATAAATTGCTTGAGAAAAATCTACATACAAGAGGATGTAATAATGAAATAGTGGAAATGTAGTGGGGGAAAGGCTGAATAAATTCAAGAGTTGGTCATGAGTTGTGACTATGACAGAGGGTGTTGAGAGGACCCATGGGCTTCTGGGGTCTGGGAACTGCTGCTGGTTAGAATTCATAAGGTATCCTACCATAAAAGTGTCTCCTATTTTGAGGTACACAGGAGTGTTATAAGATCCTTGTTTTAGATTCTATACTTTCTAAGGACTTCACATTCCTAATACCTTTATATTTCTCAGGAAAGGAGCTCTACAATTATACACTTGATCTTAGCCAAAAGGATAAAAAGCGATGAACTCTACAATTATAAATTTAATTAAAAAATATCACACACTTAAATGGCACATAGTATGAGCAGTTCTGAAATTGTTTACATAAACTAATTATTTCTTTTAAACTTTAAAACAGCACTTAAAGTTTGCTCCCACTTTTAAACTATAGATTAAAGATACTGCTCTACTATTTCAGACTTGTGTTATTTTTCATAAGAAGCCTGAGAAATCTACTATCAATCTTATGATTTCTTTATGTGTAAGCTTTTCACTGATTCTATTTTTATATGGATTTTCATCCAATTAAGATGTACCTTGTGCATTTCTTTTATTTTCTCTATTGTTGCTCACTGAGCTTTTTCCAGGTCTATGTTTTTCATCAAATTAATTAAACTGGCAACCATTTTTTCTTCAAATACCTCTCTATCTTCTTTTCTATTTTTTGAGATTCCAGTTACATGTATGTTAGACTGCTTGGTATTTGTGCTGTAGTTCACTGAAGCCCTGTCCATATGATTTTTTTTTGTTCATATGATTTTTAATAATTTTTCCCTCTTTATTTTATTTTGGATACCTTCTATTGCTCTGTTTTCAGGCTCATCACTTTTTCTTGTACAGTGTCTAATCTGCTCTTCAACCCATCAGCATACTATTAATCTCAACTTTTGTTTTTATTCATCTTTAGAAAATAGATAAGTATATGTATATATGTGTAGTTTATATCTCTATGTCTTTCTCCAGTGGGCATTTCTTACTTTCTACCTTATCTAAGCCACCAGACACCAGAGGTAGTTCACATGTGGATATGGGAGAAGTATGAGTTTCCAGGGAAGCCCCTGAACATGCCTGGGGTCTTGAAATATTCTGCTACTGAATAGACCAATGCCTTCTCAAGGTGAAAGAGGTCTATAAACTGCAGGTTCTACTGGGCTCATGCCTCTTTTTCTCTCCCTTTTTTAAAAAAAATCTTTATTGGTACATTGTATATACTTTTTCTTCTTTTTCTTCTTTTTTTTTTTTTTTTTTTGAGACAGGGTCTTGCTTTGTAGTTCAGGCTGGCCCTGAGCTCTCTGTGTAGCCCAGGCAAGTCTTGAACTCAGCAATCCTCCTGCCTCTGCCTCCCGAGGTTTGGGATGACAGGTGTGAGCCACCATGTCCAGCCAAAATATACTTCTAATGTTGGTTTAATACTTGTCTTGTGATTCTGTCCTCAATATCACATTTGGATCTTCTTCTGTCCACTGTTTTGTTTCCTCTCTCTTTATTAGATTAATTTATTATTTATTATTAGACTGTTAATTTTATATGTGGAGTTAATGCTAGGTTGTTGTTTTGTATTCTTTTAAATATTTGGGGACTTTGTTCTGAACTATGCTTAAATTACTTGGAATCAGTTTGAACTTGTTCAAAAACATTGTGAAGTGGAACCAGGTGAGAGAACTGTGTCAGATCAACTATTTTTTAGGGCTAATTGGCCCCTACTACTGAAGCAATACTCTGCACCTCATTTGTTAACAAGGCTTTTCTCTACTGGCTGGTGGGAGAATTCCTAGCACTATAAAAGCTCCAGAGATTCTTTGACCTCATTCTTTTCTTTTCCCTAGTTCTTCATCCAGTTCCCATGTATATATATTTTTTTGATCAGTATTCCAATACTTGAGGGAACCCTACTGTAGACATTCAGAGTTTATTCTCTCATTTTTATTCTCTCTGTCTCTGCCTGTCTGTCTGTCTCTCTCTCCTCTCTCTCTCTCTCTCTCTCTCTCTCTCTCTCTCTCTCTCTCTCTCTCTCTCTCTGATTTCTGTCTTTAACTATCTCCTTTCTTTCTGATACTCTTCCTCACACAAGTTACATCCACCTTAACCTTCTTGAACTTCAGACTGACCTCTTAACCTCTGAGTTAAGCAAAGTTAACTGTTGAGCTCTGCTAGGTACTCTCCCTCTATTGCAACCTGGAACTAGTGAATTGGCATATAATGATCACGTCACTTTCCCTGTGCTACCTGTTTCACAATCTGAAAAATATTGTTTTAAACATTTTTCCCAGTGTTCCAGTTTTATAAAACAGAAATTTTCTACTATTGCATTGTAGCATGAAATGAAATTCTATGAGATACAATTTTTATACTTGTTTTGTAGTTGGTAAAACTGAAAGACTGAGATATTGAATAATTTGAACAAGTATTTTAAGTTAGATTATCAAATGTTTGGCTCTGTCATCTCAAAAATATTTCTGTAATCAAATAAAAATCTAATGAAGTTTTACATGTGATAATTTAGCATTTCCAATTTCAGAGGGAAGAAATCAATATATGTTTGCACATAACATTACCCAGTACTCATAGGCAGAATCTTGTTCTGCTTATTCATTTGCTCACTGTTAAGCACTGATGTTTTTCAAAGCATTAGCTCCAGTGCTACTTGCATCCTGTCTCAGATCTAAGGACAAAAGACATTTCTCCTGATTCTTTTGGGCGACAGGATAGATTTTTAGAGCCCCCAGTTGTGACAAGCACTGTATTGAATAGAAATATAATCTGACTTTGCAGTGCTATCTGGAAATTTTCTGTTTTCAGAACACAAACCATTACCTGAACAGTAAAGAGATTAGGGTTCGTTCTCTATGCTGAATTATACATGGTTTTCAGGTAGGCAAAGTTCTCTACATTCTATTTTAAGAACATTTCCCACACAGGGCAGAAAAAATTTCTATACTATCCATAAGCTACTATTCTTGATGTACTTTATTTCTACTAGGAAAAAGCAAAAAGAAGTCTGAACTTCATCTATTTTCTTGCATCTTGTTTAATAACTGGTAATCAGAGGTTTCTCTTCGTTTCCATAAGTGGAATTTTCCCTTCACATCCAAGGCATTAAAAGAAAAAATAATAGAAGCAAATCCAGCCAGAAATTTAAAACATCTATTGGTAGCATATTCATTTTGACATCTTTTTTAGAATTAGACTGACTAATCCTGCTTAATATATGAGGAGTGTTTGCTATTAAACACTATGCCTTCTTAGCACATCATGTCAAAACCATTTTCATTTGAGTAAGCGGTGATTAAAAGCTGTCAGCTTTAAAAGAAGTATTTTAAGAATGCCTCAGAGCTTTAAGTTTGACTACAAAGAAAATTGTGATACATTGAAATAATAGTATAATTTAGGCAAAATGGGATTTGAATTCCAGAAGGTTTTTTTTTTTTTATTTTTTAGCATTCATGTTGTAAAATATAAGGGATGTGGTTCTAAAAGAAAAGTGAGATTGCTTGACTCAGATGAGTATCTGAGGGAACCAGGTCAAGGTGACACATGGAAACGGTATCTCCTCCCACTTTTTTTGTTAAACAGGATCTCGTTTGTAGTTGAGGCTGACCCTGAGATCACTATGTACCCTAGGCAAGTCTTGAACTCAGCAATCCTCCTGCTTCTGCCTCCCAAATGCTACGATTACAGGTGTGAGCCACCACACCTGTAACTGTGCTGTGTGATACTGATTGCTGGTGGGCATGAGTCACCATGCCCAGTACTATTGTATGAGGTTACCAGGATCAAACCATGGACCTTGTGCTGGCTAGGCAGGTGCTGGAACCACTGAGCTAAATCTCTGGCCCCTCCTCCCAATTTTTAAAGGTCTGCTGTACCTTAGCACACTCTAGAAAAGACCTAGCACCTTGGGTTGTAGGAAGGCACTGACAATCTAGATTTAGCTGCTGGTCTGCCCATATGCTGGCTGTAAGGATGTGGCAGGGTAGTTGATGGCATGAAAAGCAAAATTTAAAAATCTTTGTAATTTTGATACATGGTTATACAATTCTTATTTATTTCCAGTTGCACATACCACCAGAAAAGGAAAAATATTGCTAACATAGAACATAGTGTTTTTAGTATATACAATTATTATTTTCTACTTATTAAGAATTTTTAAACAAATAAATATTAACCATTTTATTTATAATTAAAATAACTAAAATTAAAGAGCTCAGGGCCTCCCAAATCAGCTTCACAGTCAGAGGGTCACCAGCTATAATTCAATGTTGTTCACACCTGGCTGTTCCTGTACAAAACTGTCCTTTGTGCCATGAAAGCATCACTAATGCACTATTTCCTAAAGCCATTCAATGACTGTGTTCCAGACTTTCTCCAAGTACTGAAAGCCATTCTTCAAATGTTATAT
The DNA here is from genome assembly GCA_004025085.1 of Thryonomys swinderianus. Lineage (NCBI taxonomy): Eukaryota > Metazoa > Chordata > Mammalia > Rodentia > Thryonomyidae > Thryonomys > Thryonomys swinderianus. The sequence goes on from PVIC010028736.1 coordinate 8,388, forward strand.
GTATATCGGAAAAGAAAACCACATCATATCTATAGCTTGTGTAGAGATTGTGAGAAACCAGCAATTGTAAGATATATCCTGATTTCATTTTCACAACAAATTTTTAGTTAATATGTATATATATATATATATATATATAAATATATATCGGTGCAGTGTATATATTGTATGTCATACACACACACACACACACATATATATTATACCTGTATATTTATCATATATATATTGTGTAACATTAAATCTCAGTAAACATATCTACCTATTTAAACATTTATTAGTTCTTCATGGTGATAACTTTCCAACTCTTTTCTTCTGGATTTTAAATATAAAGCATTATTATCCTACTGTGCAGTCACACATCAAAGCTTCTTATTCCTGTCTGACCATAACTTAGTTCCCATTGATCAACTTTCTTAACCTTTCTCTTCTCATTGTGTCCCCAGTGTTTGGTAACCACGATTCTACTCTCATCTTTTTAGAATCCATATATGAGTGAGATTATGCAATATTTGTCTCCCTCTGCCTAATTTATCTCACTTAATATAATAGTTTCTAGTTCTACCCTTATCGCAAAGAATAACAGAATTTCATCTTTTTATGGATGAACAGTATTCCATTGAGTGTATGTACCACATCTTTATTCATCTGTTGATGGGTATTTAAGTGACTTGCATTTCTTGATGATTGTGAATAGTGCTGCAATAAACATAAGAGGGAAAATAGATGCTCAACACACTGATTTCATTTCTGTTGGATAAATAGTACTGGAATGCAGGATTATGTGGTAGTTCTATTTTTTTTTGAGGACCTTTTACACTGCTTCCACAAGAGCCATATTACTTCTCATTGCCACCAGTAGTGTGAACATGCCCCCTTTTATGTTCATCCTAACCAGCAAATTTAAGACTCTTTTCTCATTTTGATAATATTCATTCTAACTGGAATGTGTTAATATCTCTTTGTGCATTCCATTTGTATTCTACTGGTGATTGGAGATGTTGAGAATTTTTTTCATATTTCTGTTGGCCATGTGTGTATCTTTTCTTTGGAGAATGTCTATTTCTCTCTGTTGATTATTTTAAAATAAGATTTTTTTCTATTGAGTTTTTGAGTTTTTATGTATTTGGATATTAGCCCTTCATTGGATACATAATTTACAAATATTTTCTCCTGTTCTATAGGTTGCTTCTTCATGTATTAACCATTATCTATGTTGTTCCAAATCTTTTTAGTTCAATATAATTACATTGCTCACTTTTTGCTTTTGTTTCCTATGCTTTGGGATCTTTTTCAAGACATTCTTGCCAGTTAAATGTTCTAAAGCACTTCCCTTGTTTGTTCTTCTAGTTCTTTCATAGTTTGGGGCCTTATATTAGATCTTTAAAAATAAATAAGTTGATTTTTATATTTAGTGAGAGATAAGGGATCTAGTTTTATCACTTTGCATGAGAAGATCCAATTTTCTCAGCACCATTTATTTGAAGAGTCTGTTCTTTCCCCAATACATAGTCTTTGTATTTTTGTTGAATACTAAGAGGCTATAGATTGGGATCACTGATTTTGAAAAGTAGAAAAAAAAAGGTACAATTGCGAAGAGATGAAATTGTATATGTGTTTTAGTGTATACATGTCTGTGTGTATGTATGTATACTCGTGTATTTATAAGACAGAGAGAGATTCTGTGTTGCTGGATCTCACTTCAGAGGGTAGGATAATAACTGAATAGCCCTTCTAGTGATGGGGCTGGGCACCCTATTCCATTTGCACACTTTTCTCTGCCCTTGGCATTTCCCAAACCCCAGCCCCGGGCTTAGCCATGAAGGTTTATCTTTTTTTTTTTTTTTTTTTTTTTTTGAGACAGGGTCTCGCTTTGTAGTTCAGGCTGGCTCTGAGCTCACTATGTAGCCTAGGCAAGCCTCGAACTCAGCAATCCTCCTGTCTCTGCCTCCCGAGTGCTGGGATTACAGGCGTGAGCCACCACGCCCGGCCATGTAGGTCTATCTTAATTATACCTGGGTAAGACATGCTTTTGATGATAGTATTTACTGAGAAAATTATCATAAACAAAGAAAATAAGTGTGAGAATCTAGATGACTCTGGGAAAAAGAATGAGACTTGGAAACAGAGGAAGAGGATTTGAGCCCTCACCTTATACTTTTTACCAGCACAGAGACCTTGAGCAAGTTCCATACTCTCTCTGAACCTCTTTTCTCACTGGAAACTGACCGTGTGGTGATAATCTACCTTAGCAGGTTTTTGAGAAGTCAAATATAGTAGCAGTGATATAGATGTAATGTGATAGACACATGAGTCACACCCACACTTCCTGTATGCTCATGGCTTCCCACAAACCAAGACGCAGGGGCTTTGTTAACAGTAGATGATCCATGGTCTTGCTCTCAGTAAAGCCACAGAATAGAGTAGTGAGGAAGCAAGGCTAAAACACCCTATCTTCAAGAGATTAGAGTACAAGATTGACCAGGAATTTCAGGGCTCTGGAACTAGAATGAAAGAGAAAGCCAGCCTCATAAGTAGTACTACACTCTTCATCAGGGGACCTTCCTCTTCTTGGGTAAAATGTTAAACATCATCTATCAAGGAGACTAAGAGAGAGAAATGCCATGTGTCCCCCCCACCAGATTACAATGTACTGAGATTCCAGTAGATGAGACATTGTAACTATTGTAGTTATTTTTTTTATGTTTTCTCAGTATGCGTAGCAAGATAGCAAACTTTCTAAAACAAGGAAAGAAAAAAGGATGAAAGGAAAGAATATCAAAGGACTTAGCCCTGTTTTAGCAAACTGTGTTGCTCACTAATTTCTACATCTACATTTAAAATGGGAAATAGCTTTCATATCTCCTGTCACTGCCTCTCCGTTGACAGTGCTGCTGGAAATGCTTCGGTGGCCAGCATTCCAGAGAAATGACCATGGTTAGTGAGGACATGTTGGATGCACACATAAATATTAATGTCTACCATAGACAAGTAGACTTTAATTCATGAATCCACTGTCTGTGTTCTGTGACCCAGGGCACTAGTTCAGATCCACATGTGGAGAAAAATTGTGTGAGAACTAGGTAAGGAGGGAGTTGATCCTTTTCTTGGCTCTAATCTTCATACACATTTTCTGTAAAGGTTCCTAGACATCTTCCCCTGATCCTGCTTTCCTAGTCTTGTCTGCCACAATTGATTACCACCATTTATTCATTCATTGAATAAATTTCCATTGGGAACTTGTGTATCAGGGATGGTACTGGAATCTTGGGATATATCAGTAAACAAGACAAATAGGGTCTCTGGAGTCTTCCTGTCAGGAAGGAAATTAGGCTTTTAACAAGCACATATGTTATTTAATATAATTGCCTTATGTTCTACAGAGGACCTGTGCAGTATATCATGAATAAATAAACATGGGAGAAACCTGGGCCTCATCCAATCCAGGAATCAGTAAAGCTTCCCTTTAAAAAGCTCGTAGAGCCAGGCATGGCGGCTTGTGCCTGTAATCCCAGCACTTGGGAGGCAGAGACAGGAGGATTGCTGAGTTCGAAGCTTGCCCGGGCTACTTAGTGAGCTCAGAGCCAGCCTGAACTACAAAACGAGACCTTGTCTCAAAAAAAAAAAAAAAAAAAAAAGCTCGTAGAGAGTGTGTTACCATTTTAAATCCATTTTCAGTACTTCCCATCAAAAAAATGTTCAGGAGACATACAAGTAGAAATCTGAAGCACATTCAAAAGATGACCCTAGAAAAGGTGGCCTTATGATTTCCAAAGTTTCCCTAGTGGAGCATTTTTAAGTCAAGAACCATTTTTGGAGGCCCAAAGTGCCTCAGCCTGAGCATCTGTTCCCTATGCCCAGCCTCCCAGAGCCTGGGAGCTCACTTTTCCCAGTATGAGACACAGACACAGCCTTCACCCCGACTGATTCCGCTTCACTGGTATTGATAGTGTTTTCATGACCATCAAGGGCTTTGAAACTCTGCTTTTGCCTTCCCACAGGGATAGTTAGCAAGCAGCGAGAGTGCCTGAGACTCTGAACTTTACAAGAGGACAAGACTCCCATTCCCCTGACTGCTTGCGTCTGGCATTCATAGGGGCAATGGAGCCTGACAGAGTTCTGGCTGCCCAACAGCCTGTGCAGGGGATGCACCCACTCTCTGAGTAATTCCTCTGTCTAGGAGAGCTCAGTTTTACCCCACCCTCCCGGGATGCAGGACCTGAACTGCCTTATACTGGGACTCTCCACATGGCTATTGTACATCTTGTATGTTCCTTTTTATCAGCAGCTGCTGTTTCTTCTGCCTTACTCACCACTGCGCTCTGACCCTTGCTAAGCCATTGCAGCCCTTGCACTTTGCTTTTTCCCTACAACTCTGAAGCATGTGTCTGTAACTACTAAAATTCATTTTCCAAATGACAGCCTGGTGGCATAGGGCCTCTCTTGTCTCAAGCACATCCTTTTCTACCACAGAGGACAGCAACTCAGGAGGTATATGAAAGGCCATCTGTAAAGGATGAGGGGAAATACGCATTTTGCTCTTCTCTTCTTAAAGTTAGGGTGACTGCTCACTACCCAAAGACTAATTTTAAACTAAGACACTTGTGCTACGACATCTGGGAAATGATGCTTCCTTTGCCCATCTTTGGCCAGTGAGGGGAGGTCTAGCTGAGCCCGGAGTGGAGAAGAGGGAGGGCCTGTGTCATGTACACTTGCCCTCTACTCTACATAGCTGCAAAGGATTGTATGTGGCATGGAAGCTTACTGTCCCTCCCGTAGCTGCCAAGACAGGACCAAAGTGACATATTTTGGCTTGACAACCAAACAGCAGCCATGATGACTGTACTGGGCATATGCGAGGCCTCCAACACAAATGGTAAGAACTTGAGCACTAGGGACTCAGAGAGGGAAGAGAGCTCAGAGTCTTACTTCTCGGTGTGTGGACCAGCAGCTTCAATGCCCATGGGAGATAGCTACACTTGCAGGATCTCAGATTCCCAGTCTACTACGTCAGATGTTTCATTCTGCCACAATTTACAGGGGACTCCAGAGCAGTTCAGGTTGGATAAGCTCCTTGCACTGAGTTTATCTCCTTGCATTTCACAGGTGAAAAAAGAAACTGATAAAACCCACATCAGAGATGGGACTATTCCATCCTAGGAAAACACAGAGCACACCATGCCCTTATTTTGGAACTGAGGCTCATTTCTATGCCTCTCTTGCCCTGCTGGGGACAGAATCTGTGCACTAAGTGCTAGAAGGCAAACCTAGGGGGAGACTGCCTGCATGAAGCACGAAAGGTGGAAGCCCTCATCTCTGAACCCAGTCTTGGCTAAGAGGAATGAAACTGTTAGGCCAGGATGTTGTAACACATTCTAGAGGTCTTCTTAGTATTGTCTGCACCTGCAGCATTGCAGGGGATGGAGTGGGGATGGAGAGAGGAGCCCTGACCGGAAAATGGGCTTTCCTTTCTTGTACTCAAAAGGAAACAAATTACATTAGGAGTCAGAGACTCACATCAATGCTCTTAGGATGTTACCTTATGTGAGATCTGGCTGACTTCCCTTGGGAAATGGCACCTCCTCTGTGTCTTCTGCATAACTAATTAGTGACTGTGATGCTTGTGAAAAAGATCCCTGTGTTAGGCAGTATGCATGTGTACACACACACTTACACTAGCTTAGGCTTCACACTTGGTCCAGTACACAGCTCAGATTGATAGTGCAGCCCCAAAGCTCATGTGTGACAAATAACAGCTTATTGATGCAAACTTAAGAGCAAGAGAATGGCCCTTTTCTTACACCAAGTCCTCACTTATCCAAAGGAAAGAGCAGCCTTATTGAACCTCTTCCCAAGCAGATTTTCTTCTGTATTTGTGTTTATATTTTATTAGGTTTGCAGTTTTAGTTTGATGTTTATTGCAGTTTGGTGTTTATTGCAATAATTGTGCAATGGCTGCTTCTACAGAATGTTAATTTTATCATACAGATACATTTAAAAATTGGGTAGCCTAGTCAATTTTAAAGTGTGCAGATTTGAAAATGCCTCAGCATTTCTTGCTGGAGACCTCTCTGAACTCAGCCGTGCTAATGTGCAGGTGCCTCTGCAGAAAGCGGCAGTGTGTGACATGCCCCACACTTGTGTGACCCTCTGCAGCAGAAGCTTTTCTCCGGAAGGCTTCCTTTCTGAAAGACACTCTGGGAGGCCTTGATCTCCTGGTCCTGGCATGCATATCGTTTTTCTTTTCACTTGACAATTACAGCACTGGCAATTTTTGTACTCGGCTTTTATTCCCCAAGGTTGAGGGCTTAGTAGGTGTTCAAGGAATGTCTGCTGAAGGAATCACTAAATAAAAGCACCTACAAAAAAGTCAAGGAGGCATGAATTCTACAATAAAATATATTAAACGAAATTCTACTTCAGTGCAGTGAAAACGGTCCAGTACTTGCTTCTGTGTCAGAAATTGTGCTAAGCGTGGTGAAGGCAGAAACAGGAAGCTCAGTCAATCTCCCAAAGCACCAGAGCCTGGAGGAGAGATTGATGTTTAAATAAGGAAATTGCCCACTCCTGAATAATCAAAATATTGATGGATGAACCACACTTTGTGAAGAAAGAGGGGCACTTAAGTCTTAATGTAAAGGATGACTGAATTAGTTGTGTGGAAGGATAACAGTGAGTTCTTCAGAATGACAATAAGGGGACAGGGTGATCTAGAGAGGAAGTTTACTCCTTCAGAGCCCATGTCTCAGAGAAGTTTCACTTCCAGAAGGGAAAAGTGGGATAACTGACAAATGAAAAAACTAAAAATGCCCTCAGTCTCAGTGTATGTTCCTTTCCCTTCTCCAGAGCCAGCACAGCTCTGTGGGAAGGGTGTCCCTTTATGACTGCAGAAGGTGCCACACTTTCTGACTTCAGACATCCTCAGCGGCTTCGGATGGGGGCCTCTCCTTTTCTGAGCCCTCCCTGGGTTGCTATTCTGCAGGGAACTGAAAAAGAATACTTCCGATTGTCTGCTGCTTTAATCCAAATTTCTGGTGGTACTGGGTTAATATATACATAGCACTGATTTTCCTATTTTCTTAAATACTTCTTATTATGCAGTACAGATATGTGTCACTTTTTTTTGAAAGTTTGTAGTCAATAAACTGAATGTGTGACTAAATAAGACAACTTACGAAAATGCGTTTATGTCGATATTTCCAACTTAAAATTTATTTCGCTTTTACTTTAGCTTATTTATGAGCCAGAAATGACACTGATGGAGAATTTGTTTCCACACTAATAACACTAAAATAGATTTAGATGCATATCAGATGGAACCTGAGTATCATTTCTAATTATGATTAAGGTGACGTTTCATTATTTTCCTCAAGAGAGTCATGAATTTGACTCTGCATGAAATGTTAATTGAATATATCTCCTGCCCCTTCAATCAGAGGGTATTCCTGGTAAATAATTGCAATTCTTTGTGGGCAGTAGTTAATAGGCAAACTTTTCCTGTCAAGGGTCCACAGAAACTTTTTAGAGATCTGCCTGCTTCATTACCTCTGTGAGCCAAGGGAAGGAATCAGATACAAGTGGAGCTGATACCTGGTAGTATCACTTAGTAGCTGAACACATTTTGATAAATTAATCTCTCTGAAACAGTTCCCTCAATGGTAGCATAAAGATGAGAGCAACCTTATAGGATGAAGATCTCATGAAACAGTATTGTAAAGTGAATAGAAAAATATGCCCCACAGATTATTCTATTATTGTGATTTTGTGAAAGTCTCCATAAATGTGGACAATCCCAAGACAGTACATCACTCTAAGGCCCAGGAAGAGAGTGATGGGGGCACATCTGGGTAAGGGATAAGTATGGGGAAATTCCAAAAGGGCACGTTGGGCTCTTTAATGGCTTTTGGCGACTGCTGATACATCAGGTACTCTCATATGCTTCTGAGACACAGCATGGTACACTAAATGGCATATGGCTGTGAATTCAAATGAGCTTGACCTATTATCTTCAAGTAATTAAAAGGTGACTAGTAATGCCATTATCAGTTATGGCAGCAATTCTTAATCATAGATGAGAGTATCATCAGGATTCAGGATGCCACATAGCTGGAGTCCACAGTTATGGACAGGTAACAGAAACAAAATAAGCCCTGATGGGTTTGTGAACTCTCCTCTTTTAATTAAGGATGAAGGATATAATGTGGTTGTAATTTCAGAAAAGTGAGCTGAAGCTCATGAAAGAGCTTTGCCACAGCCAGGCATTGTGGCTCACGCCTGTAATTCCAGCACTCGGGAGGCAGAGGCAGGAGGATTGCTGAGTTCGAGGCTTTCCTGGTCTCCGTAGTGAGCTCAGAGCCAGCCTGAACTACAAAGCAAGACCCTGTCTCAAAAAAAAAAAAAAAAAATTAAAAGAGCTTCGCCACGGACCTTGAAGGCTGGACTCAGGCATCAGTAGAATCTTGTCCCACAGACCTCAAACTCTTAATCTTATATGTCCTTTGTGATCACTATGGAAACAATCAACTATTAGCAGCATTTTTGGTGGAAGGATCAGTTTGCTGAGATATTCTTGGAAATTATCCAGATCTAGCACTAAAAATCTGGTTTCATGGCAGGTGTCTAGCCCAGGCAAGCTGGATGGCTGATCCTCCTGTCTTGTCCCCTATAAATGAGAGGTGACCTTGGAAACACCCTGACACTCTTACAAAGCCCAGAATTATATTTGCATTAAGCTCCCTTTATTGGAGCCTGAAAATACCTCTAAACTGGCATATTAGACAGATTTCTTTCGTTTGAAGAGCAGGTTCAAAATACAGAACACATATATCTCTAAAATAAAACAAAATGAAGTGATTCACTTCCTTTGCTGCAGTGTTCCATCTGGGTGTTTGAGGCATGCTTGTTTATTCCTTCAGCAGGCATCCTGTGCATAGGAAAGGCAGGAGTTTGGGGTTGAAGGGCAAAAAGAGGCATTGACAGTGATGGCATCTCCACTCACTGACTTCCCAGTGCAAATTTTTTCATCCTCTTATGCTCCAGTAATGAAGGTGTAGAGCATCCCTGATATTCTGGGAGCTCCCCTGGAAAATACCCTGTTCCAGTTAATAAGTACCCTTCAGGAGACTGCTCTTCTTGCCCTCTACAACTGTTCCATCGACTTCCAGGCTACACCCAGAAAGGCTCTGATACAACTGATCTGGGAACGGAGTAGGCAATAGGCGTCCTTAGAGGAAATTCTACAGTGATGCTGATAAGCAACCTGGGTGTAGGTTACTTCTCTCATCAAGCAGGATGCAAGCACAGAAGATGGTTCCAAATACTAGTTACAGCTCAGACTTGCTCCCTGCCAGGCATCTACCAGCTGAGCACATGGAGGGGCTTCAAAGACCTATCTTGTGGGTCTCTCAGGGACAGCATGAAAGATTTTGCCACATCCATTCCCTGAGCAGAGCAAAGCACGGATTTGACACTAGACAAAACAATGGGGTAGAACTGAAGGTGTTCAAGGTGCCATTTTGAAGTGCAGACACAAGCCATTCTTACTCAGTGGTTCCGTGAAGAAGTGCTGTTCATCAGAAGCAAAGAGCCTTCTCCCAGTCCCTACAGGCAGCAAACAACTAGATGAGCAGAGTGGCAGCAGCCTCAAGCCCTTAGAAGACAGGTGCAGTTTGGGTAGTGACAGGGATCCTAAGAATTATTTTCAAAAGGCAGCGGGGCCCAGCAAGAAAGGAGGCTGGGATGCAATGCACTAAGTGCATGGCTTGTGAGACATTGATCGGAGAACCTCAAGCAACATGGACCTAGGAAGGCATCTACCTGCAGTCTAGAGGGGGGCGGCTGACATCCTGCAGAGGAAAATGAGGCTGAAGAACTCATTAGCTAATAAAGATACACAGGGGTTGGGGCCTGGTGACATCTTAATACCAATTCCCCTGTGTGAGCCTAGAAAGTGAATGAAAGTTCTTCATAGAATTTCCCCAGTTCGGTGCTTCTGTAATACATTTGAGGATTATTTATATTATAAACATTTTATCTACAGATAAAACATTGGAGGAACTACTGTGTTGAGATTTTGAGGTCAGATTTCAAATTCATCTCTACTGATTAAGTATGTGACCCTGGACAGGTGACTTTCCTTCTTTTGGGCTCCATTTGTCCAATTTAAAATGAGAGTGCATTAGGTAATCTCTAGGGGTTTGTTTGGCAATGACCTTTGGAATTCTCTTTTCTTTAAGTTCAGTTACCTACAGAGAGCAAGAGAGAGACTCTTGGAGAAAGGGAACATCTGGAGTTTAGAGTTTTTGATCCCTGTCACAGTTCCCCACTCCCTCCTCGTTTCTCCCATGTGGATCCCTATCATCCTGAGCCACAGAAGGCCTGAGATGCCACACAGCATAGTGAGAGTCACACCTGAGTTTCGTAAGGTGTTACTCTAACAAACAAGGCCCAGAGAGAGACTATCCTGTCCCTGAAGTTATCTTCCTGTTAAAACAACTCCAGCTGAAAATCTGAGTGCAGATGAAGATAAATCGACACCGACAGATGTTCCGGTTGGAGGGCTTGCCCACAGCTCTCACAAGAACATTTAGGCAGTATCACAACAGAGAGTATAAGAAGTCTGACAAAGCTGTGCTTTGGGCCTGTGCTCTGCACAGCACTACCTGACACCTTGCTGACTGAGGTCTGGGATCTCTAGAGGAAACAGTAAGGGAGGGATGTCAAGGTTTATGTTTTCTAATCTCACAAACAGGCATGTCCTGGGATTTGGGGACAATAGCAAATGGCCTTCATGTTGGACACTACAGTGTTTTAAGTACAATGCAGGCACTTCTTATATCTTACTTAATTTAATTCTCTTACCAACTGTACAACATTTTTATTTCCATTTACAGATGAGACATCTGAGGCTTAAAGAGGCTGATAAGGACAGAATTTGCACTCCAAGCTGTCCAATATGAAAACCTATTTTCTTTCCTCTATTACATGCTTAAGTATAGCTACTTACCATCTTTAGAAACTATTATAATCCACAGGTCTCAAGCCAGAAAACTTAATAGTACAAGGAACTTAGAGATACCAGAGCAAGTTTTGCAAAGGCAGGAGTTTAGATGGTGACTGAAGAGCCTCACCTAGCAGAGCAACAGCTGAAAGCAGCTTCTACACTGAAACTGTCTGTCTTGAGTAGTGGCCCATGGTGGCCAAGGAGAGCCAGAAAGACAAGCAGTGCGACCTTGGATGCTGAACAAGAGTCATGTCTATATGAGAACTAGTAGGTGACTCTTTCATCTTGCTTAATTTTTACTAGAAAAACAGGAATCATTTCTGCTATGGGAAGATAAAGCCAAACAAGACCAATAGAAAAAGTAGAAGGGAGACAGGCATTAGTCAGCAACCGTGCCAGCATTGTGCCCTGAAAGATGCCACATTCACTCAGCCGAGCTCACCAGCTCCCACACTGTGCTGAGGGCTATCTATCCCAAGGTCAGGGAAAGTGAGTGAGCCAGACCTGTCTTGCTCTTAAAGAGCTCAGCTCTTTGAGAGCCTCCAAAGATCCTGCCCCACTCTCCTGATGGAACAGGCTGGGTTCTCTGAGAAAGAGCTGGAAAACATTGCCACAGTTACAGCTGAGAGTCACAACTATTCGCCTGTGTCTCTTTTGGGGATTGCCAACTAATGTCTCATGAAGTTTTCATAAAGGAAAAATGAGAACGATCTATTTCAATTACTTCTTAGAAGTCAAATTTACATAATCATTGGATGTAATGCTAGTCATGATGGGTTTCCCGGGTGTCAGAGCCACCCCGTCCCTGAAGTGTCGCGCCCTGGAGGAGCAAGCAGACATTTCTCCAGGCTGGGAGTGTCAAGCTGCATTCAACTGCAACAGGATGGGCTCTAGGCCAGGGACAATTAGGCCAAATGGGTGTGAAAACCTACCCCAGAGGAGAAAAGAAAGGAAAGCAGTCCCTTTAATTAATCACTCTTTTTCTGAACTTCAGAGTAAAACATTAAAATTAAAATCCATTTTAATAATACAGTCTTCATTACCATGAAATGTAGTTTTAGGCAGACCTTATTTCAGAGCTTGCTTGCCTGGTAGAAAGGAATATTGCTTTTTTTGTTAATAAACTTAGAACTGACAATATGGAATTATGAAGGATTTCCTAAGCAGTCAAATTCCAAGCCTTTAGTCCACAGTCTTGTTCTTTGTGTGGAAATGTGTTTGTGCTATGACGCTTGGTCAGACACATGTTGGCTGCTCATCTGTGGGGTCTTGTGAGTGTGTGGCCCTCTCTGTGAATGTTTCAAGGGTCACAGCCTGATCTCTTTTGGGTGGATTTCTCTAAGCCCAGGCTATAGACATTCAGGCACTGTTTGTGGAAAGGAGAGAGGAATGATGAGGATATTTTATGACAAAAGACAAAAGAGGGGCAAAAGGAGGGAAAAAGGAATAGGGGGAAGAAGGTAAGAAAGGAAAGAAGGGAGGATGGAAAGAGGGACAGTCCAGGAATTGAGTTCATTGTCCTCACTACTAAACTTTGGCATCTCTCCCAGGATAAGGCAATCACTGAGTATGCCATTTGTAAGAAAGTTTGATAGAATAATCATAATTGTCTTCTTCCATTTAAAAATTGCTGTGTCCCGTATGATTTACTCAGCATCTGTCTCTGTACTTTGGTAATGTGCTTCCATATTAAATGCATGTTTTGTGACTAAGAGTCTGACGAGCTAATTTCCTTTTCTAGAATCTTTGGCAGGAAGTGCTAAAAATATTTCATGAAGATGGAGACAATATCATTACTCTAGCTTGGTGACTGACATCTGGTTCCTTGATGGGATGGCAGGAGAAGAAAAAAGTCAATAAGTTCCTTTCTTCTTCTCTGTTGTCCTTCCTTCCTTCCTTCCATATTCACTGTGTACTTTGTTGGCATTGGTCTCTGTGCTCTGTGCTGTTAAAACATTGCATATGTATACAACAAAAAAGATGTGTGGCTGCCTTCAGGAGTCTCTGTCAGTCAAGGAAACAAAAAAGTAAGCAGGCAATAAGTAAAAATGGTTCCTATATTTGCAGGAAGTGGACTCTGTGAAGAAGGGGATAGGCTGGAAGAGAGTTGGAAATGCAGAGCAACCTGCTTTGACCCTGGAGGCAAACATCCCTCTTGCAGCTGGGAATTTCAGTGTTCCTTGGGAGGTAGATGGAGGAAGACAGTGGTAGGGAGATGGGAAGGTGCAGTGAAGGACAGGGCCTAGACCCATGATGGAAAACCTTTTAGAGACTGAGAGCCCAGACTACAACCTCAAACTCACTTATTTATCACAAAGTGCCAACACTACAATTAAACCTGAATACCGATATTTTAGTTCAGAAAAATAGCTACCTTATAAGAAAACCACAGTAACTATGCTTTCAATGGTATAAACAGCCCTCTGTGGCTCACATGCCTTAGGTTTACTACCACTGACCTGGATCATATATATGCCGTATTAAGAAGTTTCCTTTGAGGCCATACTCAGAAGTGAAATAAATAAGACACAGATGTGTAAATACTGTATCATTTCTCTAGTGTGAGAAACTGAAAGTGTAAATGAGGTCCAAAATGTATGATAGGTATTGTGAAATAGGAAGAAAATGTTCAAAGAAAAGGGTGGGGACAGGTGGAAGCAAAAAAGGAAAGAAAGCCGGGTGTGGTGGCTCACACCTGTAATCCCAGCACTCGGGAGGCAGAGGCAGGAGGATTGCTGAGTTCAAGGCTTGCCTGGGCTACATAGTGAGCTCAGGGCCAGCCTGAACTACAAAGCAAGACCCTGTCTCAAAAAAAAAAAAAGGGGGGGGGAAGAAAAAATTTTATGGTAAAAAGGACAAAAGGGAAACAAAGCTTATGTGTTTGGGGTGGGGGTTGAAAGAAGGGCAGAGGAATGGGAAAAAAATAAAATCAAGATATATCATGTACAGGTACAAATTCTCAATGATGAAGGTGGTTGTGATGTATGTATAAAGTGTACCAATAAACTCAATTCATTTTTAAAAAGATTCCTTTTGGGCCAGAGATTTAGCTCAGTGGTTCTAGTGCCTGCCTCACAAGTGCAAGGTCCTGAGTTCGATCCCCGGTAACCACATACAATGCTGGGTGGGGTGGCTCACGCCCACCAGCAATCAATACCACATACCACAGTGTGGAGAGCCAAAGGGCAACCGCGCCCAAAAGATGGCGCTGAGGAAGTAGGTCAAGTGGTCTGAACCACTGAAAAACAAGTCTATATCCACTGAAAAACAAGTCTATATTTAGGCATTGCCTGATCAGCCAGTTCCCTTCCGCTGTATAGCCGCCTATCCCAGAATGCTACGTGTCCTTCAGGCATTGGCTGATGACTATGTATATATATACTGGGAGAGGCCTGTGAAAGAGAGCTTTTTTGTTTTTGCAACATTTCTTTCAAGGTGCGATGGGCCCGTTCTACAATGCCTTGTCCCTGTGGATTATATGGTAAACCGTGTACCACAGTCACTTCCATTTGTTGACAAAAAACCTTAAAAGAATGACCGGTATAAGCAGGCCCATTATCAGTTTTTATTTGTCTAGGTTGGCCCCAAGAGGCCCAGGCGTCTAGG
>PVIC010028737.1:0-22994 GCA_004025085.1 Thryonomys swinderianus
AAGGAAGGAAGGAAGGAAGGAAGGAAGGAAGGAAGGAAGGAAGGAAGAGGGCAAATCTCAGACCAAATCACATACAGCCTCTTGCTCTGGGATAAATCTCACCAGCCATTTGGCATCTTCTGCTTGCTGCGGGTGCGGGTGCAGGGCCCACACGCACAAGTGGCAGAGTCGTGGTGGGAAACCAGGCTATTAAACACCACAATTTGAGAAGAACTCAAGGCGGCCCCAGACCTCAAGAGGCTACTTTTAGCTTTGTGAGAGAGAAGGACACAAACGGATATGTCTGAGTTTGAGTCTCCCAAAGCAGACCCGAGACTGGCACTTGAGCAGAGGCAGCATGTGGGAGGAGTCCCAGGAAGCAGGAAGGAAAGGTACAGAGTGTGATACGGGGGAGAGAGAAGGTCACTCGATGTGCATTAGCAAGCGCACGCCTGCTGTGAGCGACTGGACCCCATCCTGCGGGTCTCCCGGGAGTGATGGGGAAGACCCCAGAACTGTCTCCCTGAGGCAAGGAGGCTGAGCTTTTGAATTCTTGCCCTGCGAACAATCAAAGGTTCTCCTGGAGGCGGTAGCTTCCCTGCATTTCCAAGCTGTCCTGTGCTTGGGCTGGGCTGTTTCTGCCACGTCAGAAAACACCACCAGGCAAAATGTGGTGCGTGCCTGGGGTGGGCCAGCATTTGGGAGCGATCCCCGCGGCTGCAGCCGGAATCCAGGGCTGCCACCTGAAGTGTCTGCTCTACTCTGTTCAAGACATGCCACATCTTTGTTCTTATAAAATATCTCAAGGATGAAAAACTGGGAAGAGGGATGGGACACAGAAGTCAGCGAAAATTTCCTGTGAGCAGGTGATACTGGAGTATGAGCAGGAGAAGAGGCATTCCAGGTGAAGGCTGAGGTACGAAACAGCTCGTCTTCGGGGGAAACTGCAGAGTCTGTGCCTGAGTCAGGGGATTTGACCAGAATTGAGCTGGTAAAAAAAGCTGAATGGTGAAGACCTTTGAATATGAGGCCGAGGAGTTTGAACTTTATCGCCGGTGTTAGGGAGCCAGTGCAGCGTTAGGAGCCTGGAGAGGAAAGTCGGATCTATGCATGGAAAGACTTCTCCAGGACGCCTTGAGGATGAAGCAGGAGGGCAAGAGTGGAGTGGGAGCCTGGGGCGGGGGGAGCTCCTGCACGGAGCAGGACACCCTCTGAGCCTCCTCCCTTTTATGTGCCTATGGGCTGGCACAGCCTGTCCAGATGTGTGACTGGTCTGGAGAATGACACTGGGGCTCGGAACTCCCCATGTTCATCTCGGCCAGTCTGGACGTTATCTGCTTTGGTATAAACCAAATCTCGTCATTACCTAGAATAGTCACGACTTGGATTTGGTCATCACCAGAGCTGGTCATCGCCAAGGCTGCGTGTTATCTCCCCTAGGCAGCTTTTTGGCTTGAGCCGGTCACTCCATCCTCCTCCACGGTCATTCCTGAGGCCCACTGCTCTGCACCTGCACGGCCTGAGCTGGCGGGTTGGACGGCAGGAGTGAGGGAGCTCACTGGAGGCCCAGGGGGCCATGGTCTCTTCCCTTCCACACTGGCTGCCTGCTGACCTCTGGGCTGAGCCAGGCAAATGTGCCCGAGTCCCACAATTTTTGCACATCCTCCACCCAGAGCCATGATCATGCCAGTCACAAGGCTGTGCTGGTGTGCACGGACCGTTTTCCAGATGAGCCACATTGTACTCCAGTTTTTCCCTCTATCTCCCTGAGCCTATCTCTGTGGTTCCCCCCTCACCTTTCTATTTTTTTTGTTGTTGTTTTTTTTTTGGTTTTTGGGGTTTTTTTTGAGACAGGGTCTCGTTTTGTAGTTCAGGCTGGCTCTGAGCTCACTATGTAGTCCAGTCAAGCCTCAAACTCAGCAATCCTCCTGCCTCTGCCTCCTGAGTGCTGGGATTACAGGCGTGAGCCACCATGCCCGGCACTGTGGTATGTGGTATTGATGGCTGGTGGGTGTGAGTCTCCACGCCCAGCATCGTATGTGGTTACCAGGGATCGAACTCAGGACCTTGCGCTTGCGAGGCAGGCGCCAGAACCACTGAGCTAACCCTCCAGCCCTCACCTTTCTATTTTTAAATTATTTAACTCAGATACACACAACTGAGCTATATAGAGTCCTTGGTCCATGACATGTTCTCAGCATTGGTCCATGCATGGGCCAGTGTATATGATGTGACATAGTAAATACATGCCACAGTACAGCATATGTGCCTGTGAGTCCCTGCTCACCCTGCCGACTAAAACTGAGCCAGCATCTGACATCCATGTGGTCCCCCCACCCTGAGCTCTATTGAAGGTCACTAACACTCTGAGCTTTTTTTTTTGAGACAGGGTCTTGCTTTGTAGTTCAGGCTGGCCCCGAGCTCACCATGCAGCCCAGGCAAACCTTGAACTCAGCAATCCTCCTGCCTCTGCCTCCCGAGTGCTGGGATTACCTGCATGAGCCACCACACCCGGCACCGTGGCATGTGGTGTTGATTGCTGGTGGGCATGAGTCTCCATGCCCAGCATTATATGTGGTTACCAGGATCGAACTCAGGACCTTGGGCTTGCAAGGCAGGCGCCAGAACCACTGAGCCAAATCTCTGGCCCAAACACTCTGAGTTTTGATTTTATCCTACCCTGGTTTCTTTTAGTTTTATCGCATGTATGAGCACCTACAGAATATGTTGGTTTTTACATGTGTATTGGTTTTATGTTAAAAGGTACCATGTTGTTTATAGTCTTTTGTTTAACTCAATGCTATACTGATGAACATTTGCCTGTGTTGCACATAACTGTGATTCAGCCATCCTGAAGGCTGTGTGACCATACACTATGCGCTTTTTTATTCTCCTGTTAATTGATAATCAGATTGTTTTCAGGTCCTCTGCAGTTGCAAACAGTACTGCTGTGGATATTCTCGTGCATTTCTCCTAATGTGCTGTAAAACACGGTCCAGGCAACAGCAACACAGGTGTCCCCAGAACGCCTTAGAAGTGATCGAAGTCTTGGGCCTTGTCCTAGATTGGCTGGGCTGGAATCTGCATTTTCACAAGAATTCTGAGGGATTCATCTGGATACTAAGGTGTGAGATGAAACAGATGCATGGCCAAGCACACATGTGCACTACTCACGGGGAACTGCCAGGTCACAGTGGGCATGCCCGCTCACCCTCCCCCAGGAGCATGGGCATGCACAGCTTCCCCAGCTTTGTTGACTTTGTCGTTTTGCAGGTCAAATGAGTGTGCAGTGGCCTCTCAGCACTTGGTTTACTTTACCCCGACAGGAGGTGAGGTCAGGCACCACAGTGCCCGTTTCCCCTCTCTCTGAAACACCAGTACCTTCTTTACAGCTCACCCCACTCAACCCTGCCTCTGCATGTGCTCTTTTCTCTGCCGGAGTCTCCCCCTCCCAGCCCATTGGTTCCTCCAGGAAGTCCTCCCTGACAGCTATTCGAGCTGAGTCTCCTTAGCCTCCAGACAAGAAAACTCCGTGCCCTCGTCCCTTCACTCCATCTCCTGCAGGTCTGTGCTCACTGAGAGACTGTGAACCAGTGTGGCTCAGTCCCACAGAGGTAAAATTGTTCCAATATAGTTGCCATAACCGTTGTGAGACTTTTTTTTCTTCAGAACCAAAGCCTTTGCAATGAACTGTATCTCCAGCCTTTTTTTTTTTTTTTGGATAGGGTTCTGCTTTGTAGTTCAGGCTGGCCCTGAGCTCACTATGTAGCCCAGGAGTCCCAGACTCAGCAGTACTCCTGCCTCTGCCTCCCAAGTACTGGGATTACAGGCATGAGCCACCACATCTGGCATTGTGGTGTGTGGTACTGATGGTTGGGCATGGGTCACCATGCTTGATATTGTTGTATGTGGTTACCAGGATTGAACCAGGGACCTTGCACTTGCTAGGCAGGTACTGGAACCATTGAGCTAAATCTCCAGCCCTCCCCAGCCTTTTATTGTATTTTATTTTGAGAGACACTGTGTTCCTTAACTGGCTAAATTGCCCAGGCTGGGCTTGGATTTTCCATTCTCCTGCCTCAGCCTCCCAGAGTTCTGGTTCACCATACCCAGGTACATTTTTAAAAGTCTAAATTGCTGTTTTCTCTTGAAAACAATGAGAAGATGTGACTTTACTGGGGCTCCTTTCAATGGCAGCAATCAACTGGTATAGATTGTGACGGTCCCACCGCTCTGTCACACCCTGTCCAGGTCCTGTGGGCATTTAGGTTTGTGACCCTCGCCTAAGCATGCCCGTTGTTTATTCCTTTCCTTCTCCCCTGTAGCTTACCTTCGCCATGCTGAGGCCTTCACACTCCGTCCTAGACCATTCCAAAGCCTCCTTGACTATGTCGTGTGTCTGCCCAGGAGCCAGCCAGGCCTCCCTCCCTTCCCAGGTGGTGCCCAGCTTTTAAAAAGCTATTGCTACAATCTTTATTTTCTGTACATAAAAATGTCATGGAGCATAGGATAACAAATACCCAAGCATCTACCACCCAGCTTAAGAAATAAACAATCTACCCCATTATGTTCCTCCCCTCTCTCCATCAGAGTCACTACTCTCCTGAATTTTCTATTTATCACTCCTATGAGCATTCTGCATATGCACGGCCCTACATAAGATACAGTGTTGTGTCCCCTGTTTTTCAAACAAACTTTATATACCCATCACCAAACTCCGTTTTCTGTGTGGAAGTTGCTATTTTTGTCCAACAATATGTATTTATTGTTTTTTAAAAAATTATATTGAAGCATAAAACTCAAAGAGTACACAAATCATGAGCATACCACCAAATTTTCACAAACTAAATCAACTGTGATTTTGACATTTATGCTCACGGGTGCATGTGGCTTGCACTCACCTGTTGTGAAGATCGTGAAGTGATGACATTATCTGAATTCACTATTTATCTGGGGTGCAGGTGATGACATTCAGGCCATGTCCAGCTTTTCCCTGTTACACACGGCTCTGCTCCGGACACCTGTGTGTGTGTCTCGGGGCCACTATTCTGGAGGGATGAGCTGCTCATCTTCACCAGGTCTATGACTCCCAGCACAGGGCGAAGGACTTGGCCTCCTGCTCACACCCTCCCAAACCCAGCTCTCTGTGTTCCTCCCCAGGGCTCCACTTACCTCTCCTTCCCGCCTTTGCTGCAGCCCCACCTCTGCCAGGAAGCCCCGCTGGGCAGCTTCGAGGCCTCCTCTCACAGTTGTCAGAGCCGCAGCCCAGGAGCAGACAAACCCCGTGCAGAACTGGGCTTCCCGAAGAGGCAGGCATGGGTGGAGCAGCAGAGAGTGTGAGAAGGTGGGACGAGAAACTGATTGCTCTGGGTCTTGATGGGTGAGTAGGAGTTTGTCAGGTAGAGGCAGTGGGAGGGCCCTGCAGGCACAGGCAAGGCAGAGACTAGGCCCTGGAGCGGTGGCTTCTGGGATGTGGATGTGGGCAGGCAGTAGATGAGACGCAAAACCGGCTGTGAGGAGCCCTGACTGCCGGTGGTGCTGTCCTGACTTCCACACGCTGTGTGGGAGCCAGGGGAAGCAGGCACACGCGTTTGACACCTACGGAGCGCCAGGCACAGCAAAGAGCTTTCTTGCGCCCATTATGTCTTTGGTTTTTCAACTCAACTTGAGGATAGACACTGCTGTTGCCCTCATTTTCCAGGCGCGGCTCCTCGGGTCAGAGAGGAGTCTGGGATCAGAGCGCCAGGAGAGCTGGGCAGGTGCTCAGCCCAGGTCTGTCTGACTAGATTTGTTAGCTCTAGGGCCGCCCGGGACTTACCTGGAAGAGGGCTCCGCAGGAAGAGGTCACCAGGAGGGGGCACCCATTCTCAGAAGCGGGGCCTCGAGCCCCAGAGGCTTCTGACGCCCGTGTGGTGACCGGGGCCAGTCTTTCTCCCAAGCCTCAGTTTTGCACACTGAGGTGACAGGGACGCAGGTTTCAGCCTGCCCGCTCCCTAGCTTGCGGCTCAAGCTTCCGCCCCACTGCAGCCGGCACTGTGTGACCTTGTTCTAGTAGCTGACCCTCTCTGGACCACCGACCGCAGATTTCCAAGCGCTCCTCTGGCTCGCGACCGAGCGTCCACCGCTGCGGAGACCTCCCCGCCCCCGGGCTGCGGGACATGGGTGGGGGTGGGGTGGGTGTCGAGAGCGCGCGGCCCCCGCCCTCCCCCCGCAGCCCCGGGCCCGCGGCCGGATCCGCGCCTGGTTTTGGGCGCAGCCGCGCGGCCCCCTCCCCCGCGCGCATCTCCCCGCCCCCCGCCCCCTCCCCGCCGCTCTCGGGAGCCGGGGCCGCGCGGCTCCTCCTCCCGCAGCCGCATCTGGGGCGCCGCGCCGGCCGGAGGAGAGGCATGGGGTGCCCGCGGACCGGGGCCGGGACCGGGGCCTAGGCGGGCGGACCTGTGTGCAGACCCGGGCGGCGGCGGCGGCGCAGCTCAGGGCCCAGCGCGCCGGAGGCGGCCGAGGGGCCGCGCGCAGGTGAGGGCGCGGGGGTGGCGCGCGATGGTCCGGACCCCCTTTCCGGCGCCGGTGCGCCCCGTCCCTCGGCGCGACCCCCGAGCCGGGTCTCCTCCCGGCAGACCTCGGAGCGCCGGGGGCGGCGCTGGCGCAGGAAGAGCCCCCTCCCCCTGCCGGCTGCCCGTGCCGAGCCTCGGTCCGAGGGGCAGCCGCACTGCTGGGAGCCCCCGCTCGGAGGCGTCGTCCCATCCAGGTCTCCCCGACCCTCACGCCGGGGAGGGCGGCGGCGCCGGGGCCTGGGAACCGCTGTCGGGGCCGGACCCCGTCCTGGCGTTTTCCCGCGGACTTCCCGGCGTCGCGGCGCTGTCAGCGCTGAGAGCCCCCTCCTCGGGCCTGCCGTCCGTCCGCAGGGCGGCCTGGGAGCGGCCGGACCCCTCCCCTGCCCGGCCAGCCTGGAGCGGGAGAGCGGAGGGTCTGCCGGCGGCCGGGCGCTTCTCCTTTCAGCCCCGCGCCTCGGATCCCGCCTAGGTCGTCCGGGAGCTGTCTCGCGGCTCCCCTCTTCCCGAGCTCCTTCCTCGGACCCGGCATCAGGGGCGGGGGACCCCCTCTGCTGCATAGCGCCCCCTCCCCGTTTGCGTGCCCGGGAGGGGCCGAGTTGACCCGGGCACCGGGGCTGGGGGGGGGCGCTCACATGGCTATGGGAGGCCCCCACGTGCGGCGCCCCGCGGTAGAAGGGTTCGCGTTCAGAGCGGTTGGGGACGGACCAGGCGGCTTCGGAGGCCAGCTGGGTCCGGATGTTCTGGGCCTGCAGAGAGGGGACACTTGCTCCCTGGACATGTGATGGTCCCTGGCCTCTTTGGGCCGAACCTGCTGCCTCCGATCCGGCTCCAAGCCTCTGCGCCGACCGTCTCCCATCTCCGTTCTTCCAGGCTGCCTGTGTTGCAGAGAGAGGCTTGTCACAGACTGTTGATGCTGGCGGGGGGGCGGATAAACGGGGGAGGTTTTATAGGTTGGTGAAGGCCAGTTGTAGGGGGAAGGAGGTGCCCTGAGGATGGGAAGTCCCAATGTTAAAGGACGGTGCGATGGGGGGTTCCCAGCATCCCCACCTGCCTGAAAGTAGCAATGGCAGAGGGGGAAGGGCTGCAGGCCCCAACCTCAAGGGAGAGTGGCCTGCGCTGCCTTCCCCTCGCATGTCCTCTGGTCGGGAGAGGGTCCTGCCTCCCTCTGCTCTGGGCCTTCACTTATAGGAGGGTCTGGAGAGCATCCTGGCAAGAGGTTGTTCGAGACAGTCTCGGAGTCCCTGTTGGAGGAGCCTAGAATTCTGTCTTTCCTCTGGTGGCCACGTATCCCTTCTTTTTACCCCTAGAGAAATGGGGCTGCCTGGACTCTGGGTGGCCCAAGGGGTCTGAGCTAGAATCTGTTGGGCGGCACGACTAAGTGGGCTGCAGAGTGGGTCCTGTTGGGAGCCACTGTCAGGCCCCAGAGCTGGTCTTCGGCAGCCACTCAGCATCAGGCTCCAGCTGCATACCTGGCAGCTCCTGGAGATGCTGGCCGTGCACGTGGGCAGGTGTATGTGCTTGGCCTGTGCTGTGCGGGGACAGGCTAGGTCCTGAGTCCTCTTGGAGCTGAGAGGCCCAACTTCTGGGAGTGCGCCTGTGTGGGTCCGTCAGAGCCAGGCCAGGCAGCACCGGGTGCTGGGGATGGAGGGAAGGCCCGGCCTGAAGAGGTGTGTGGCACACAGGCCCCGATGGTTGGGTTATGTGGGACCAGGGGGAGCATTCGGCTGGTGCCTTCCTTGAGAGGGAGCCACAGGTTTGAGGGCTGTGCCCAGGGCATGAGGCTGCCTGGCAGCTGAGTTGGTGTTTTTGAAGGCTGTCTGCACTAAGCTTGGAATGTGCATTTTGGAGCTTTCAGACGACTCAGTGACGTATGTTGTGTATCAGTGGCACCCACTGGAATCTTGTTAGGTTTCTGTGCAGTTTATGGTCTGCTAGCTTTGTAAATGCCAGCACTTTTATGTATAGAGAAATGGTGTCCAAGGCATTTTATGTGACAGAGAGCAGGTGGTCTCTACCCTAGCATACATCTGTGATTAATGGAGATTCATTCATTCATTTGTTCTTTCATTCAAAAATGCATTAAAAATAGCATTCTCTGGCTCCTGTGCATTTAAACTTTCATGTTAACATTCTGAAGTATAAACTAATAAAATCTTATATTCAGACCTGATGTTTTAGAACGCATGAAGTTAATACTCAATAAATGCCCACAGCTCCCAGCCTCCTCCCCCAGAACCCTCTACGGTGTCTGGCTACACTCTGTCACTCACCTCCTCCCTCTTTGGCTTTAGTCTCCCAGGCCTGCTTTCAGTTCGTGCTGGTTCAACTTCAGCCTGTGTTGCAGAAGAAAGCCTTCTTTGATGCCCAGGCCAAGGTGTCCCTGTCACCATCTCTGTAGCCTGAAGGCCTCTGCCTTCCCTATCCCAGGAACATGTTTCCTTCTTAGATGTGTCTTGGTGTGGTTGACATGGGAAGGACAAGGGGTCTGTCTCCCTGCTGTTCCCTTGAGGGCCAGGCCTTGGCTTGCGTGGGCACTAGCTCCATATGTTTAGTTAGAACAGAGGGATGAGCATGATGTGAGCCACTCTGCTTGGAGGGCTGAGTGGTGGGCTTGGTGGGAGCCTCGACCAGGCCCGGGCACCCACATGACTCTCCCTGTTGGTCCTGTGTCTAACTGACTCTATAGACCCAGATGCGTTTGGCCACGATCTGTGGGAGTTAGAGGCCTGTGGCTTCTAAAATACCAGTGGGACTGTGGGACCCCAGAGGTCCCACAAGAGAGTGAGAGCCCTGGTTGGCAGGTTCTGCACCCTTGCCTCTCTGGTTAAACAGTTGCTTCCACATCAGGTCATTTGCTCACATCATCACCTGCTCATTCTTTTACTCACTTGGCTACTGGTTTGTTCTTTTCTCCAATTCCATCTTCTACTCCTTCTTTGAACCAACAGTGTTTCCTGGCCCACTCAGTGCCCAGCTCTGTGCCAAGTTTGGGGACACAGAACCAAACTGGTGAGGACCCATCCGCTTTACTATACCATCCTGCCAGGCCCATCCTACTGGTGGAGAGCAGTGCTGTCCATGTGCTGGACAGGCCTTCTAGAGCTTGTGCACTCAGGGCCTGGGGAGGCTCAGCAGTTCCTTCTCACGGGAGACACTGACCTTTAAGGGTGTGGAGGATCTGCGCAGGGGCAGGGAACACCCCTGCACACACTCTCACTGGGCACCTGTGAGAACAGCGATCACTGGAGACTGGACCAGTGTCAGGCCCCATGCTCACCACCTCAGACTGCTGTGGGGTCTCTGAGACCCACAGGACTAGCTTTCTTCTGTGGTGGCCTATGGGGGAAGGCTGCCTTTCCGTGTCTACGCCTAATCTACTGTCTGCTAGAAACTACCCAGGCCAGCCTTTAAACTGGTCTACAGTTTGCAGAAACCATTTAATCCTTACCTTTTGTAGCCGTTGCCCAGGGTAGGAATGAAAAAGGACACTATCCCCATTTGACAGATGAGGAAACTGATGGGATGACCACCCAGTGTTACTCAGGAGGTGGGGGTGGACCTGGAGTCCAGGAGCCCCAGTCACTGGCCCTGGGGGTGGCCTTCATGTCAGGCCCTCTCCCTTGCTGGTGGCACATCATTTCCTGAGCCGAGGAGTGGGGCCCGGGATCCTTCTGTGCTGGGTTTCGCAATGCCGCCTCCTCCCCGCCGAGCTGTCTGACGTGGCCTTTTCAAAAACCCAAAATGAATGGAAGCACATTTTGTTTGGAGAATTTTGCTACACCCCTCACCAGGGCTGGTTGCAAAACCAGGCTTGGGGATCCCTGCTGATATTGATAATAATAATAACAACAACTGCATCATTGGCTGACACTTTTAAAAAAATCCATCCATTCAACAAAGCGTTATTGACCATCTCCCAGGGCTGTGTGTGGTGCTGAGCCCTCTGTTCCTGAGAACTGACTCCACGTAAATTATGTCTGGCTTTGTTTTTAGTGCCCAGTACACACTATTGTTGGCCCCATTTTCGTAGGCGAGGAAACTGGGGCACAGAGAGCTTTAGTGAGCTATCCAAGGGCACACAGCTAACAAAGCGGTGGCATCAGGATTGGGATCCAAGTCAATGAGAGTTTGGAGTCTGGTCTTAGCTGTATGTTCTGAGGATTCTGAAAATCCCATTTGTTGACCAGCAAGTGATGGGGGAGGGGTGGGCAGTGGGTGTTAGGTGGATTGGGATCAAAAGTAGGAGACCCTGTTCCTAGCTTTGGGGAGCCAGGGCGTGCACACTGGAGGCAGAGCTCAGCCTGTCTGAGTAAGCAGCCTCAGGGCGGCCTGGGACTGAGCCGCCTCTGCCCCCTCTGCCCGCAGCCCCACGTGAATGTCAGGGTCGAGGGACGTGGTACCGGGCACGGGCCTCGGTGAGCGCTCTGCTCCTCAGCAGCTCACGGCTCTGGTGAGCCGCTTCCTGGGGATGCTGCAGGGGGGTGACATGGGAGATAAGAAGTGGCCGAGACTGGCAGTACACTAGGGAGAGAGGACAGTGGTAGTTCCGGTAACCGTTCGGTAGAGTGCAGCAGCCCTGGGTCTGTCACGGGCAGGCGGTGCTGAGGAGGTGGCCCTGCACTCGCACCGTCCTCAGCGGAGCAGCCCCCGCAGGGCGCCGTGCCTGTCCCTGTCTCTGCCCCACAGATGGCTGGAGCGCCGGGCGTTATGCAGGGGGGCATTTGAGAAAGCACAGGAGGGGCGGGCTCTGTCCTGGGTGGTGTCCAGTGGGCCGGCGTCCTGGCTTAAACGCGGAGCGCAGATGTACCGAGCCCTGACCTAGCATCTGCTGGGTCCTCGCCGCTGCCTTGCACCCCAGACAGGCTTTGTGCACCCCAGGTGCTGGGGTTGGGCTGGGCTTTTGCTTCAGTGTTTTGGTTCAGTAACAGATGAGCTCTCAGTGACGGAGAGAGTGGATTCTAGGGGCCCTTTCTCAGTAGTTGTCAGGAGATGGGTGGTGGGTATTTGGGGGATTATCCTAAGGACAGTGAGCTGGTCTGCTGCTGTGCATCCTTTGACTGAGTGCCTGACCCTCTCTGGCCTTCTGGTCCCCATCTTTTTGGTGGGATAGGGCTGGTCTCCTATCCAAGGCTCTCCCAGCTCAGCCTTCTGGGACTCAAAACTGGAACTGCTCCGGGCTTCCCTCTGGGAGGTGTCAGGAAGCCCTCCCTGCTCCCACCCTGACGTCTGCCCTCTCCCGGACGGAGGGGCCTGCTCTTCCTTCTGCCTCCTGTGGCCTGACTAGGTGCTGCGCCATGGCTGAGGACTCTGGAGCACAGCTTGGAAATGGGCCTCTTGTTCTTCCCACCACCCCTAGCTGCCTGCCTGCTTCTCTCCCCCAACTGCCAGCAAGCCGTCCATCGCCTGGGCTCTGCCCGTCCACGGGGGGGGGGGGGGCTGGGGCCTTGCCTGGCCCGGGCCTGCTGCCTGCTTGTGCGGGGAATGTGTTCTGAGGGGCTGGCTCTGGGATCTGCAGCCTTGTAGTGACAGCGTGGGGGGCGGTTGCTGCTGGGGGCCCAGGCCTGTCGCTGGAGATGGCTGCAGGGACTTCTATCCCCTGTGTTTCCTATGTATGGCCAATAGCTGAAGGAGTGAGGTATGTGATTATCCCTATTTGGCACCTGAGGAAACTGAGGCTGCATAGATGGTGGGTGGGTGATGGAGCTGGCATGTGAACCCAGGTGTGTGTGCTTTGGGCAGCCAGGTCAGAGGTGGGCCCAAGTGGGAAGGCCATCCAGATGGCCAGGGCTTGCCTGCGTCCTCTCTGGATCTGTCTCCCCGGCCCTGTGTCAGGAGTTGAGGGGGCTGGGGCCGCCCCATCCAGATCCAGGCCCACATGGCACTGCTGGAGTTTCTGCCCTTCTCCCTGCCGACCTGCAGCTCCCATCCTCGAAGCAGAGGTGTGGCAGCAGGCACGGAGGTGTCAGCATCTCTCGCCTCCTCCAGGGCCTGCCACGCTGGGGTGTGAAGGATTCCTGGAGGACTGGGCTTGAGGCCTTCCAGGGACAGCGTGGTTGTGCAGAAGGAGGTTCTCTGGGTTCTCAGGGGTTTGGCTAAGCCGCAGGGCCAGGTCACTCCTGCCTGCGTGCGGGTCTGATCTTTGGGAGATGCAAGGGCCACCCCTGGATCCTTTCCATTGCGCGCGCGTGCGCACGCGCGCGCGCGCGTGTGTGTGTGTGTATGTGTGTGTGTGTGTGCGTGTGCGGTGTAAGTGGGGGGAGCACATGAGCATATGGGGATGTGTGTGGTGTATTATGTCTGGTGTGTGTATGATGTGTGTGGCTCTCTTGAGGGGCATGCGTGATGTGTGACATTGCCTCCGCTCAGGCCAAGCTTTACACAGAAGTCAGATCCTCGCGCCATGAGTGCATGGATTATGTAGACACGGTCATGCCGTGGGGCTTACCTTCCCCGTCTCCCTTTCTTCTTCCGACTATTCAGTCAGTAAACACATGTCAAGTGCCCGCACTGTGCCCAGAGCAGATGCTGAGTACACACAGCGAACGAGCTCCCGTGCTGCCCCGTGGAGCCCGTGATCCTCCGGGGAGGTCTGCAGCCGTTACATAACCTCCCAGATGACTCCAACTCCTGCCAGTGACAGGCGCTGCTACCACGAGAAATGCACTACCTTAGCTGGTCTGCAGGGTCCAGGCGAGCTGCCCCCGAGGTGACCTGGGCTGAGACCCGAGTGTGGGAGGCAACGGCGGGGTGTGACAGCTGGTGCAAGGCCCCTCTGGGGGCGCAGTTTGAGGATTTGAGGGTTTAAACCCAGAAAGGACCAGGAGGAGCTTGGTGTGAGGCAGGTCAGAGCTGGGCCACAGAGCAGACTGCTGACATCTGAGGAAACTGAGGCTCAGAAAGGTGAAGCAGTCTGCCCAGGTGGTACTGGAAGCTCAGCGGGCGAGGATTAGATCCCCAGATAGTCTGCCCTGGACACAGCTGGCTCAGCCCTGGGCCATCACTGAATTTAAGTCATTGAGCAGCTTTCCTGGGTCCTGAAGAGAGCTGGGGTTGAGGTGGACTTCCACTTTCCACCTCCCAGCCTCTCCTGCGTGTGCTTTGCACCGGAAGAAGCAGGTGCCACAGAGGGCTGCAGTGCGGAGCAGACGCAGTGCCCGGCCAGCCCCTCTCGGACCTTCCCGGCACCAGCATGCATTGTTGGCTGCCCGCCCACCTGCCAAGGCCAAGACCTGGGCTAACCGGCCTCTGCTGACGCCAGCCAGAGCAGGGGCAAAGGCAGTGGGCATCCTGGGAGGGAACAGTGTAGATGGTGTCACCATAGCCCAATAGTCCCACGGTTGCCAGGAGCCATGTGTGAGGCTGGGTTTGATGAACAGAGCCCGCTGGGCCAGCAGTCTCCTGTCTGAAGGGCTCAGGAGATCTGGGGAGTGAGCGACAAAGCATCCCCACTTCTCAGGCGTCTCAAACCTCTGCTCAAGATCCCCGTGGCCTCTTACCTGAGCCCTGCTCCCATGTGCCCTGTGCGTAGGCAGGGTGAGAGATCCGGGAGAAAAGCACACTGGCTGCTTCTACCTGTTTGTGGCTAAGAGCCTTCAGGGAGGCTGTCAGCGCTCTGTCGCCGGCCTCTGCCTCTCTGCCTCGGCAGCTGTGCCCAGCGTGCCTCGCCTGCAGGTGCAGGGATGACCTGCACTTCCAGGACCCTTTGTACCCTGTGGCCTCCCAGCCTCTGCGTGTGTGTGTGTGTGTGGTGTTAGGGATTGAATCCAAAGGTTTGCACATATTAGGTAAGTGCTCTACCACCGAGCTACATCCCAGGCTTTTTGTTGTTTAATTTTTCACTTTGAGACAAGATCTTGCTAAATTGCACAGGCTGGGCTTGAACTCACAGTCCTCTGACATCAGCCTCGGGAGTGGCTAGTATTACAGGTGTGCACCACTATGTCCAGCATCCAGCCCCTGCCTCTGTTTCCTCAGCCTGGAAGACCTTTCCTAAGAGTCTCTGGTGGTGACTCCCATTTAATATTTAAGGGTGGGCTGTCGCTTTCCAGGACCCCCCTTCTCCTCCCATGTGTGTACCCACATCCCCCAGAAAGCTGGACTGCGAGGGTCTCTTGACACCCGGAGCTCCTCCTGGGCAGGGCCAGTCCACTGTCAGCAGCCCGGAGTGGCTCTTCCTGTAACCTAGTGCGTACTAACTGGTGCGAACACCTGCCGAGCACCTATGCATGAGGGACGGTCACCGTCTGAAGACTAAAAGAAATTGGGAGTGGTGACACATGCCTGTAATCCTAGCACTCAGGAGGCTGAGGCAAGAGGATCCTGAATTCAAACCCAGCCTGAGCAATTTAGCGACTTAGTGGTACCATCTCAAATTAAAAATAAAAATAAAAAAGAGCTTAGAATGTAGTTCAGTGTAGCCCATGGTTCATTCACCAGTACTGATCCACACATGTGCACGCGCACACATGGGTGGAGGAAACGCCGATAGCTCAGTCCTGGTACATAGTAGGCTCCGTGGGTCAGATCTGTCCCTGTATTGGCCATAGTCACAAGGAGTGGCACCCAGGGGTAGTAAGGTTGGCAGCAATGCTCCTCTGTACCGAGCAGGGGTCCCGGAGGAAGGAGCAGTCTCCCTGCTGGGCACAGTCCATCACACCCTCAGGAACTAGCTCCTGCCTTGTGGGTTTTCCTTCTGCCCTCTTCAGGCTTGTCGTCTTCGTTAGCTGGCTGTTCCTCTGGAACAAGCGAGCCCGGACTTGGCACCCTACAGTAACAATGCACACTTCTCTCTCCTTACAGAGTGCACCTCCAGGAGAGCCTTTGAAGGGAGCCAGTGTGGCCCCTCGTGGTCAGTTTAGAGCGATTTGGACCCTTTCTAGGTGGCCTGGGTCAGAGCATGGCAACAGCTATCTCTCCAGTGTGCCCGGTGACTGGGCAGGGAGAAAACGAGGCACAGAGAGGAAGAGTAGCGTTCCCAGGATTGCCTGTCCATAGCTGGTGGGCAGACTTGAACTCAGACTGCCCATCCACAGAGCCCCACTCTGTCCCACCTGGGGTGTGAGCAGACAGGGCGGGAGGCTCCCAGCTGGAAGGATGTTATGCTTGTTTAAAATGAAGTGTTCACAGCAATGAGTATTTATGTCCAGCCGTTTTAATGAGCAGGATTTTCCCCTTCTTTTGTTTATAATTGAAAGAGGAAAACTGAGTGAAAAGGTGGCATCTACTCCAATTCCAAGGACACTGGGAAGCCACAGGCTGGGCCTCCCTCGGGGGCCAGCACCAGGCTCATCCAGTCTTAGGAGGAGAGTTGATTTGGAGGGGGAGGGGGAGTTTGAGGCCAGCTTTTCTCACCAGCTGAGTGGCCTTGAGCAAGTCACGGCTTCAGTTTCTCCCTCTGTCTCTCTTGGGATGACTTTGCCTGGCTTGGAGGCATGGTTCAAGAGTGATTATAGTCCTGCACGTGAAGATGCCTAGAATGGAGCCTGGTGTCTAGTAGTGCTTGAGAAATGGCAGGTGATATGGCTGGGCTCTCATGACCACCAGCACGAGAGCCCTCTGGTGCCTGTCCTGGGCCCTCATCCAGGTCAGTGTCCAGAAAGAAGACCTAGGCCTCCCTGTGAAACCAGGAACAAGAAGCAAACACTCTGCATGCAGAGACGAGCTTATCCTCATTTTACAGACGGAGAAACTGAGGCACGGATGTGCTTGCATGAGGGCCTCGGGAGCAGCAGTGGGTCTGAATCAAAGGGTTCTTGATCCCGAATGCACACAGAATGCAGCCCTACCACATAGCCTCAGATCCTTGGGACAACTTCAGGAAGCTGAAGAGAATTCTTGGAAACACCAGGGGCCCTGAGCGGCCTGGGAGCCAGGATGTTTGGACCTCACTGACTCCCAGGCTCTGTGGACCTGCTGAAGTAGCTTCCTCTGTGTGCCCTGTCGTGTTCCCATCCCCAGCCCCGCCCCTGTGTGCCCTCCTCCTCCACTGGCCTGGTTTGTTCGTGGCCCACATTTCAGGCACAGTGCCAGGGAGGGCAGTCAGGCAGTAGGGACCCTGCTTGGAAGGGCCCAGCTGGGCACAGCCTGACCCTCAGTATCAGGTAGAGGGTCCCTCTGCCCCAGGGAAGGTAGCTGTGGGCCATTGGCAGGTGCCCTGGTTTTTCCAGTACTGCAGGCCTGTTTTTTGCCCCGCCCCACTCCACCCTGCATTGGGGAGCAGATATATTTAGAAAAAATGGTCTGTTCTGTACAGATTCTGCATCAACTGTACTTGTCAGGGATGGGGGAAGGGAGGGCTGTGAAGAGCCACACCTGCTACCTGGCGCCTCAGACTCCCTTCGGGAGGTCACCTAGGACCTCTAAGGGCTCCTGGCTGTGTGAAGGGACACTAATCAGACAGGTGGCAGGGTGGGGGACAGCCCTCAGTGAAGGGTCTCACTCTACACTCTTCCTATCCCTTAAGGCTACATTTCTTTGATGCTTTACCCCAAGTCACAACTCAGTCATTTGCTCTGACTGCCCCCTGCCTCCTCCAGGGTCCTCTTCCCCTTCTCAGCACTTGGAGAACTTCCCTCCCTTTTTAGTTGGTTGGCACATGAGCATATGTGCCTGCTGTGGGCCAGGCTGTTGCTGGACATGGAGGTGGGGCGCCCAGGATCGCCACTTGACAGTCCAGAAGAGGGATCTCAGATGTCAAAGACAACATCAGGACACCTGTTGTGATAACTGGAAGCCCTGGAACCATGGGCCCCCATGCTGGGGTGATGATCAGGGGTGGTTTCCTGGACAGAGGAGTGGTCCAAGCTGAGGACTGTGGGTGAAATTAAAGCAAGACAACCCCTGGAGACGGAGGAGACATGCAGAGGGAACACATGTGCGAAGACCTGGGGTTCAGGGGGACCCTGGCAGAACAGGAAGGGGGCAGGGACTGGATCTTGCAGAGCCACAAATGCCAGGCTGAGGGCCTTGCCTCACCCACCCTGGGCACTGGGCAGCTGTGGCAAGTTTTCAGCAGGGCTGTGGCCCAGTCAGGTGCCTGCGTGACTGGGGTGACCGGGCATTGGTTCGCCCGCTGCTCAGCAGGCTGTCCAGG
Source organism: Thryonomys swinderianus (assembly GCA_004025085.1). Taxonomy (NCBI): domain Eukaryota; kingdom Metazoa; phylum Chordata; class Mammalia; order Rodentia; family Thryonomyidae; genus Thryonomys; species Thryonomys swinderianus. The sequence continues at coordinate 17,623 of PVIC010028737.1, forward strand.
TGCCCACAGCAGATGTGTGGTGCCTGCCGGGTGGGAGTCAGAAATAGCTCACACGTGCCCAGGGCTTGGTGAGGCAGCGCCTCCTCCTCAGTGCCTTTCACCTGCGCCTGCCTGAGCCAAGGACGGCTCAGCGCTTGGGAGCTGGGTGATTTTCTCCATTCCGTTATTAATACATTGCCCACTGGGGGCTGTAGGCTGTGTGGGCAGGAAGGGGAGGAGGGCTGTGGGCCCGAGTCCCCTGGTAAGGAAAACACTGAGGGAATCATGCCTGCCTTCCAGAGCAGTGTCCCGCAGAAGTATAAAGACCACAATAAAAACCCCCTGGAACCTACCTCTTCCAGTGACTACATACTGATGTCAGCCTTCTTCACGTCTCTCCATGTCAGTCTGCCCTGGCAGATGGATTCCTTCATTCAATAAATATTTCATGAGGGCCCACTCCATGCCAGGCCCTGTGGTGGGCAGAAGACAAAGCTCTGAGTGACGTGGCCAAGTGCTGGCCCTCGGGGACTCAAAAGCGGCAAAATAGCAATGAGGCCCACGGCGGAAGGAATGAAGGACCCACACTGAAAGTCATATCATCATCTTCCTGGAGGGGTGATGCTTGAGTGAGACCTAAGGGCTGCGGGGAAGGTACCCTCCAAAGAATGGGGGACAGACATTCCTGCTAAGGAGAGCACAGATATGCAACTGTAAAGTAAGGGAGGCAGTGCTTTCAGGGAGGAGAAAGAAGGGTGGCCTGAGATGTTGGGGAGAGGGGGTGAAGCATCAGCACGTCAGGAACAACCCTCGGGGGCTATGGTCCTGGTTTAGGGGTTTACATAAAGGCGTGGCTCAGTGCCAGAAGGCCTGGATTCAAATCCAACTGTGCTACAGATTAGCTAGTTAACTCCAAGCAAATACCCTCAGCCCCGTGTGTCACGGACTCCCCATCTGTCCAGTAGGGTCAGTAATGCTCCTGCCGTAGGAGGTTGGGAGGTTAAATGGTGTGATAATGGCCTGGGAAGCACCTGGCAGATACCAAGTGCTCATCAGTGATTGCTTGAATGATTCTGAAGTCATCTGTAGCTGGAGTGCAGCTGTGTAGATGATTTTGCATAAATAAGGTCACATTTGTCCTGCTTGTCTGCTGCCACTTTTGCCCCGATGCCGGCCATCTTTCTGAGTCAGTGGTTCCAGAGAATCAAATCATATTTCAGATCTGTGAATTGAGTTGTAACATGTGTGTGTTGTGGAGTCCACTGGCCTGAAGTGTAGAGCATTCTGACGTGACCACCACTCAGATCAGGCTGTAGGATCTTCCTAACTCTCCCACAAGGCTTGGTCCTGCCTCTTCCTGTTAATTTCCTGCCCTGAATTCCCAGAGGCGACTAGGATCCCTATTTCTAAAGCCATAGCTTAATTTTATCTATCTGGACATTCATGTAAATGAAATCATGCAGAATGTTCCTTTTTTGCATCTTGGTTCTTTTGCTCATCGTTTTGTCAGTGAGATTTATCACTGTTGTGTGGCTTGATAATTCATTCTTTTGAATAGCTGCCTAGTATTCCACTGAGGGAATATTTTATACTTTATCCATTCTCCCGTTGATAGAAATGTGGATTCTTTCCAGCTTGAGAGTATATGCATAGCATTCCTTTGAACTTTCTTATAGATATCTTTTAGTATATTTACAAAGTTATTTCTGGTGGGTATGTACCCCAGAGTGGAGCCTCTGGGTCACAGATAATGAATATGTCCAGCTTTAGCAGATATATTCAATAGTCTTCCAAGGTGGCCATACTGATTAAATTCCCTGGCAGAGAGTGAGAGTTCCACACCCTCCAGGTCATTCTTAGAGCTACCACGCCCACTGTGTGTCCAGATCACCTCAAACCATGTCCTGAATGGTGGCACTTAGGTTGTTTTCATGACTCGAAGAATTGTAAAACAAAGTAATAGCGATGACCTTCAGTGGCAGGCAGCTCGCAGTGAATGGCAGAAGAACAAACTATGCTGGGTTCATACAGTGGAATATTACTTGGTGATTAAACAAAGCTATTGAACTGCAAAAAACCACATGGAGTAGCTTTTTTTTTTTTTTTTTTTAGACAGGGTTTCACCATGTATCCTAGGCTGGCCCTGAACTCGTAGTGATCCTCCTGGCCTCAGCCTTCAGTGTTGGGATTTTGGTGTATGCCTCCCTATCCAGTTTGACATGGAGCCTGTATGTAGTGCAATTACTAAGTGAAAAAAAAATCTTGACTCTGTGTTTCTGACAACATATTATATATATATATATATATATCGCATATAGCCAGGGGGCAGGGCGATGGGAAGGTGGATGAATAAGATGTGAGACAATAAGGATTTTTAGGGCAGTGAGACTGTGCTGTACATATGTCATGGCGGATGCACAGCATGAGTCGAGTCCTATAGAATGTACAGCACAAACAATGTATGGCAGTATGAACTATGGGCTTTGCTTAGTGCTAACACATCTGTGTGGGTCGGTCAGCTGTGAAGATGTACAGAACTAATGCAAGATGTTAATAACAGGAGTCATGAGAAAGGCAGTCGGGGAGCATGTGGGAAGCCTGTCCTTTCTGCTCAGCTGTGTCTGTAACCTGAAACTGCTTCAAAAAGCCTGCGATCTTAAGAATAAATAAAAATAAAATGTAAACATTGAAAAAAGACGAAAACAAAAACCACTAGAAGTGTCTGCTGTAGTTTCAGGGGCCATTTCCTGTGGGTTGTTCTGTCTGGAAGTTATTTTCATGGTGGCGATGGCACCTCTTTGCGTCTCGCCCATCTTCCTACCCTCTGCTCATTCTTGTGGTGGATACATCCCTCTTCCTAAATATCGCATTCAGTGGCTCTCTCGAGGGGGAGGTGATTTAATTCTGGTGACGGAATGCGAGCTTTTGTGTTTGGGAGAGAAAACTGAAGGTGATGAAGTGATGGAGTCGTGGGATCTCAGATACGGGTGTTACATTTTAGCAGAAATGATTTAGAATCGCATCATCTTACTCGGTGCAGGGGCCTCCCAGCATCTCAGCATAGTTATCTGCAAGCGACAGAATGAGGTGTGTTTACATTCTGGAAATAAATGGTTATGGATCTTTCAACAGATGAGTCTTAAAATTTCAAGACAGTTTTAGAACCCCTAAGTTAAAAGAGCCAGTGAAGGTGTGGTAGTTTAATCTCTTTTCCCCAGTATTACCTTGATTTCTTTTCCTTTTTTTTTTTAAAAAGACCCCAGCTTTTATCAAGTTATAATTGACATGGAGTAAATCACACATATTTCATGTGTCCAAGTTGATAAGTTTTGACAAACGTGTACACCTGTGAGTCCATCTTGACATTCAGGATAAGAGACATACCTGTCACTCCTGAAAGTCTCCTCACAGCCTGTTGTGATCACTCTTTCCTCCCCCTCATCCTGTCCTCTTTCACTCATTCTGATCTCCCCACCCCCAAGCAAGGATTAGTTAGTATTTCCTATAATTCTGTGTCTACAGTTGATCTGTACAGTATATATTCCTTTTGTCTTTCACTTAGCTTAATTATTTGGAGACTCTTCCATCATATAGCATGTGTCAGTAGTTTGCTCTTTTTTACAGCTGAGTAGTATTCCATTGTGTGTGTGTGTGTCTGTGTGTGTGTGTGTCTGTGTCCTGGCTTGCTCATTTATTTGTTAATGCACATTTAAGTTTGTTTCCAGTTCGGGGTTATTATAGATAATCTCTTATGACCATTTATTAACAAGTCTTTGTATAAACACGTTTCATTTCTGTTGGGTAAGTGCGTAGGAGAGGAATGGCTGAACAGTATGGCAGGTACATGTTTAACTCTTTAAGAAACTACCACACTTTCCCAAAGTGGCTGTGTTTTTTTAGTTTCCCACCATCAGTGTCTGAAAGTTCTAGTTCCTCGACATTCTCACCAGCCCTTGGTATAGTTAACCTTTCTAGCTAGGATAGGTCCTGTAATAAATGTGGTATCTCACTGCAATGCTAACTTTCAACTCAGTAATGACAGTCGTGTTGAACATCTTTACACGAGCTTATTCACTACCCATATACATTTTTGGGTAAAGTATATATTCACATCTTCGGCCCATTTAAAAATTGGATTTCTTTTTATGATGGTGTTTTGATGCCTTTTCATATTCTGGTTATAAAGCCTGTAAAAATACATGAATTGCAAATATTTTCTCACAAACTATGGTTTGTCTCTTTCTTCAAAAGTACCTTTTATGGGCTGAGGATTTAGCTCAGTAGTTCCAGTATCTGCATGGCAAGTGCAAGGTTCCAAGTTTGATCACAGTACCACATACCATAATGCCAGGCTGTGATGACTCACACCTGTAATCCCAGCACCTGGGAGGCAGAGGCAGGAGGATTGCTGAGAGTTCCAGGCTAGCCTGGGCTACATAGTGAGTTCAGGGCCCGCCTGAACTACAAAAAAAGCGAGACCCTGTCTCAGAAAAGAAAAAGAGTACCTTAGGTGACAGATGTTTTTAGTTTTTTTCACCTTATCAATTTGTTCTCTAAGAAACCATGTTGAATGTTGTCATATGTAAGAAACCTTTGTTTAACCCAAAATTATAAAAGTTTCATACAGTTTCTTCTTGAAGTTTTATATTTCAGGTATTATATTTAGAATTATGGTCCATTTTGAATTAGTTATTGTATAGAATGGGAGGTATGGATTAAGTTTCAAGTGTTGTAAGTATCGTTAAATTTGGTACCATTTGTTGAAAAAGCTCTCTTGGCTGTATGGCATTGTTTTGGCTCCTTTGTCAAAAATCAGTGATCTGACCCTGGGAAGAGGACGTAGGGCAGTGGGCTGTGGTAGAGCATTTGCCTAGCAAGCCCAGGTCCTGGGTTTAGTCCCCAGTATGGGAGGAAAGAAGTCATCCATATAAGTATGTTTATCTCTTCCTGGCCTCATTTGTTTCATTAATCTGTTTGTCTGTCTTTACAATTACACTGTTTTGAAATGGGGCCCTTGAAAAGGTAGTCTCCTGAACAAATAGTAACAGAGAAACTGGTTGGCCACATCCGCAGCAATGAATGTAGGCCCGTACCTCTGACCTTGTACTAATGTTAAATAAAAATGGGTCAAAGACCTAAACTGTCTTCTGGTGGAAGATAAAATAGGTAAAACTCTTGACAGAGATTTAGCTCAGTGGTTCCGGCACCTGCCTCGCAAGCGCAAGGTCCTGAGTTCGATCCCCGGAAACCACATACAGTGCTGGGCTTGGAGACTCATGCCCACTAGCAATCAGTACCACATAACACAGTGCTGGGGGGGGGGTGGCTCACGCCTGTCATCCCAGCACTCAGGAGGCAGAGACAGGAGGATTGCTGAGTTCCAGGCTTGCCTG
>PVIC010028738.1:6836-23052 GCA_004025085.1 Thryonomys swinderianus
GCCCAATTATTCTTTACTTTTAATTTACTATGAAACTTGCACCTCTTTTTAGTTTCAGATTATAGAAACAAAAATACAGAAAATCTGAAAAATATCTAATTTATAATCCTAGAAATTACCATTATTAATGGTCTGATACATATCCAGACTTTTCCATTTATGTATTATCTGTATGAATGAAATAAGGACATTTATAAATTGAATAAGCTATGTGACTCAATATTAACTTATTATTGATAGTTCCCCTTTATATACCAGTCACTTAATATTTTAGCAATAAAATAATTCACTATATAAGTGTGCTGTAGTTTTTGACTACTTTGGTTTCACTTAATGTACATATAGCTTCACATGATAACTTTAAATACACATTGCAATCTGTACTTCTTAAATGTTTTCTCAGGATGAATTTCTAGATTAGAAAGTTTTTAAAGTAATTTATTCATGTAAGCATACATTTCTCAACAAGCAATTCAAAGAAACAGACTACAAAAGTAAATCAAATTCAAGAAAGACTACCTACATTTTACTAAATTTTCTGGAGTACTTACATTTAAAGAAATACTTTATTTTGTTGAAGTATACTTTGTATAACTGAAACATTCTAATTTTTAAATGTTACAGAGAGTCATGCCTACATATAGAATATTTCCATTACCCACAAAGTTCTGAAGTATTAGATTCTTCTACTTCTAGAAGAAACTACTTCTGTGATCTTTTCACTGTAGATATTTGTTTGCTCTACACATTTATGCACAATGTGGTCTTGTATGGATGGCTTCTTTCTTCAACACGTTTTTGACATTTGTTGATGTATGTTTCTACATACATCAATATTTAATTCCTTTTCATTATGATGAGTGTTGTATAAATATACTAAATTGGTCTCTTTATTCTCCAGTTCATGAAACTTTGAGCTGTTTCGAGCTTTAAACTATTGTGAATAGAGCTGCTATGAAATTCCATTCCAGTCCTTTTAGACACACTTTTTAATTTTTCTTGACCAAATATTTAAAAGTGTAATTTCTGAGTCATAGAGATCACGGCTTCATAATAATCTTCCGACTGTATTGTAGATATTTGTGCCATTTTACACCATCTCCATTGAGCATAGAAGCTTCTGTTCCTCTTCACAAACATTTAGTGTTGGAGTCTTTAATTTTATCCAGTTGAGTGGGTGTGAATCAGTACCTTGTTGTGATTTATATTTTCACTTCCCTCATGACTAATGATATCATTAAAGTTTTTTTAATGTGTTTAGTGACTATGCTTGCTTGTGAAGCATATGAACTTCCTTGTGAAGGATCTAAACCTCAATATTTTGCACTTGTGAGTTGAAAGATTTTTCATGTAAATTTTGATTCCATGCCTTTATTCAATATAAATCTGTGACATTTTTATCACATTCTACGGCTTACTTAATTGTATTTTACTGTTGTATTTTACAAAATACAGTTTTTAATTTTGAGGAAATATAGCATATTTTAAAGTTGTTATTTATCTCATTTAAGAAATGTTTACTTACTGCTATGGTTTGAAAGTTTTCACCCCTTTGAACCTTTCAAAATTTATACTGAAATTTCATCTCCAATGCAATCATATTAGAAAGAGTGGTTCTTGGGAGGTGATTTATATAAGAATCATTATGCACTGCAAACATATACTGATAAGAATAAAATTTAAAAGGGAGGGTTTACCCAAAAGAGTTTGTCCCATTTTTTGCTTTTCTACCTCCCACCATACAATAATCTGACAGGATGCTCTGACCAGACACCAAATGGTAGTGCTTTTGTTTTAAGCCACCTAGCCTTCAGAACTCTGAGAATATATTTCTGTATTTTATAAATAGTCCTAGGTATTCTGCTATAGAAGCACAAAAGGGATTGAGACGGATATCTTGTTATTCTTCTATAATATCTTCTAGAAATTTTCTAGTTGCACATTCCACGCGATAGTCTAAGACCATAATTTTTTGAATATAGTATGAGATAGAGCAAATGTAAGAGATTACCAGATGTTCAAGGGCCATTTATTTTAAAATCTTTTCCCACTGAGTTGCTTCTACCACTGAAAATCTATTGATTGTGCAAGTATAAATCTGTAGAGTTCATTGATTTAATCAAGAATTCTTTGAAGCCCTAGCAATCTGATTCCATAGTTTACAACAATTTCCTCCCTTCTACATCTCAAATCTGTGCAAGCCATAGCACTCTCCACACTAGAATACCTTGAAACTCACCATCTAGTTCAACAATTACATCACAATAACAAGCCAGAGGCAAAGAGTACTTCGCTTAGCTCCTGTGATGGAGTCCTCATTGCCAGCTGACCAGTGCATCCTTGTATTCCAATGGGGTTCACTTCCTAGACAACTCCTAGAAATGCCTGGACACACACAGTGAATCAGAGGGCCACATGATAGGACTATGGGAAAGAAAATGGAACGAACATAAGGGGAAGCTGAACTGTAAAGCAGTTTTAACAGAAGACTCGGCCAATCCCAACTACACAAGGGACTTTAGAAATTTCCTAAACTTTGTTTTGTTTTGTTTTGTTCTACCAAATTGAGGGATGAGAAGTAGAGCTTTGAATTCCTCCATCCTTCTTTGACATGCAAGCTCTTGGAAAAAGGACATAAGCGTGTAAAAGGACATAAGTTGGTGAAGAAGCAGCTTCCTGCTGCTGAAATCAAAATAATGCTCCCATTATCCATAGAATTGAGGAAAATATCCTTTAAATTTATGGCCAGCTTTTCTGCATGTATATAGGTGTCTTCTGTGACACCCCTGCCAGCTAGATCATAGGGGAAAAGAGAGATTAACACTGCCAGAAGCAAGTCTTAAGGAATGGTTTTGTGTTCAGGGAGCTTATCCAAGTTGGCATCTAAGGAACTATAAGTAAGAAAGTGTAGAAAGTGGGCTGAAAAATAGGAAAAAAACTAGGAAAAAAAAACACACACACACACACACACACACAGTAGTCTTTACCCATAGTTCCTTTCACAAGGCTTCTAAAACACTTTAATATAGAGCTTCTGGGCAAATCCTTTTTCCAGTCATGCACATAAGAAAGTCAATTACAGACCACATAGATATCATTGATCACATATGATTATAATAGAGCTGACAAATTCCTGTGGTCAGTTATGCCACATAGCACTGAAACCAGAAAATAACTCATTCCTGGTGGTTTTGTGATGGTGCTGACATCACCTTGCCAAACTGCCAGTAACATGAGGTCAACGAGATAGTTACAAACAGCACCTAATAATTGATGATGACAATAGACAACCATTTAGTTGCTTACACACTTACTAACTACACTATGTACATTTATCATTATTTTAGAGTAGACTTCTTATTTTAAAATGTTTACCACAAAACAGAATCCTGCGGTCTACCAGCAGCAAGCAACTTCCTGCATCTTTTGTCCCCCACATCCTTTGACCACATCAAGAAGCTGGAGTCCCATCGCGTCCTGTGCCATCCGGGTCTGAGTGAGTCCCTGACTGAGTGCCAACGGCCCTGCTGGCCTTTGGCTTTGATCCCTGAGTGAGCTGGTCAGTCCCTTGGAATCTGCTGGGTGGATGACAGGAGTATCCTTTGTTGTAAAGACAAAACCCCTTGTGGACTCCTGGGAAGAAGCTGGTCACTAAAGAGATAAGATGAGAATGGAAACCTGGAGCTTTCGGCTCCACTCCCCATTCTCCAGAGAAGGGAAAACAGGCTGGAGGCAGAGTTAATAATCGGTGATGCCTCTGTAATTTTGACTCTGTAAAAACCCTGAACTACAGCACTCAGGAATCTATGGGTTGGTGAGCAAAAAAAAAAAAACATGCATGTGGCAAGAAGGTGATGCACCCCAACCCCATGAAGACCCTACCCTCACTCTCTGTACCCCTGGTCTTTAAAATATCTTTGGAAATAAATCAACAGTAGAAATAAGTAAGCTGTTTCCCTGGGACCTGGGAGATGCTCTAGAAAATTAACTAACCTAAGAAGAAAATTATGGGAACCTCAAATGTGAGCCAAGGGGAACAGAAATTGTGGTTATTGGGGTCTTTTGTGGTCAGTATTTGCACAAGAAACAGATTTAATGCAAGACACCAAAGTTTACAAGATTGACTGTCAATATCCACCCATAGAGTCAGATGTAGAAGAGACTAAGAGATCTGCCTAAACACTAGAGAGCCAAAGAAAACACCCCAAGGCCTGCAGCCCAGGAAATGCTCCATCCAAGTGCATATCAGGATGCTGAGAAATCTGAGAAGGGAGCCTGAGGGGTCTGTGCTGGAAGCTCAAGGCTAGTGCTGAAAACTGAAGAACTGGCACTGAGAACCAGAGACAACACTCAAGGTGAAGGGGAAGACCAGAGCTCCTCTCAAGAGAACAGCAGCCATGCTTGGTGAAATTAAGGTCAAAGGTCGAAGCCTAGCTGAAGAGAACAGCCCAAGTTTTTCTGAAGAAAAACCACCAGAACCAAAATCAGCAACACCAAAGCTCTTCCAAAGGAAATCAACCTGAAATCTTTCCCTCCCCCCTCTGCTTTTATACTGCTCCACCCAGAAGCTCCCTTATGCAGGTCTTCTGAGCCTGAACTAAGCTGACTCTATTCCGTTGATTATTCCCCACCGAAGCTGACAACTAGTCAATTAACCACCACAGGGACTTAACTACTTGTAAGTGGAACCTGAAAGTCTGGTGGGACTGAGCCCCTAACCTGTGAGATTTGATGCCCTCTCGGTGCAGGCAGCAAGAGTTGAATTAAGTTGTAGGACACCCACCTGGTGTCAGGGAATTATATGGATATTATAAGAATCAATATCCAGTGAGTGGACCCTCAAATTACAACCAGCCTGACGTGTGAATAACTAGGATTAATTAGGTTAATGGAAGATTCGTCCACCTCTTGTCACCTGTAGAGTGCACCCAGGTAAACATTCAGATGTCAGCTGTACTGACAACCAATTTGAGTTACTATATGTAACAACTCAGTGACTCTTCATAACACTGTGGAAGTAAGAACAGTACAGTGCTTGGGGACTGTTCTAGTTTGTAAGTCAAGGGCCCACCTTGGAAGGAAAACAGTTTTTGTTTCCTTATAAAAAAATGTCAGTGAAAAAGTTATCACTGTAGAAACCTTGAGCTTAAGCCTGCTGGAAATCTATGACAATATTCCCCCAAAGCATCTCGTGCAGGATCAGGAAAGCTCAGGGACTAATCTACCTACTCCCATCTCCCAAGGCTTCCTGGCTGCCCCAGAAACACTTCCTCATTGTCATATTCCCCTGGCAGCAGAGGAGTGGAGATGTAAGAGTGTCTGTAATGAATAGAGTTTAATGTATATGAAACTCAAAGGACGGTCCAGGGGATAACAGCTGGGAATGCGGAGTATTTGCTGTGGTCTCCAGTACCTGCTCTGGAGGCAGCAAGTATCAGTACAAAAGCCAAAGTATTTTACAGAACAAGAGAACTACTTACTGCTCACCAGAGCATTCATGTTGTCCACTAGCCCAGCAGAGATCTGGAGAGTTGTGGAGAGGAGTAAGCAAGAGCAATGTGTTAATTTCCTTCATAACATTTACTTGTGCCTCCCTTTCTTGGCAGGCTTTCCTTTTTTACACTAAGGTTATAAACATATACTAACATATCGTAATTTCAGGAAGAAAATGGCTTGCTAAATGATAATATATAAAAAGGGATGACATTGGTATCTTTGATGTGACAGGCAATCCCCTAAGAATGCTCCATGTAACAACTCAGTGATTCTTCATAACACTATGGAAGTTAGAACAGTACCAATATTTCTCCACTTTATAGATTAGGAATTTGAGACAAAGAGAAATTTTGTTAGTGATTACTATGATAATGGTGCATAAGAAACACCCCCAAACCTTAATGCCTTACATTAAGAAGCACTTATTCTTCTCACTCACAAAATGATGAGTTGGGTGGTGTGGCTCTGAGTACTGGGTTGTGATCTGCTGGCCAGGCTCAAAGCTCCAGGTTGGTTTCAAGTCTGCATGATATCCCTTATTCTGGGATCAATAGCTACCTCAGCATGATTTTCTCATGGCTAACGGAACAGCACAAGAGACCAAACCAAATTAGCCAAGTGTATTTAACACTGGTGCTGTATGTTGGTAACATTCCAACATATTACATATTTTGGACAAAGAACATTATATAGTCAAGCCAGTAACACTGTGATGGAATGGAAGAAAGTGAAACTGGGGAACACTATTGCAATGCCTGCTCTGAACCTTCACAGTATTTTGGCTCCTCAGAAGAAGCTGAAAGGAACTGATAGAAATTTGGGGACACCTAAACTCATTTTTTAGCAAAAGATTTCTGAAATTAATTTGTGCTATGGGTGGCTTGTAAGCAAGCAGGAGAATGGGAAAATAGCATCCTACTTATAACACTGAAAAAGGTTCACAGAATAAAATGTGAATTGATGAAAGTGAAACCAAGAGAGCTAAATGCCAGGATAGAATCAGGAGATATAATTTCATGTCTGACACTGGCATTAGGGGAACTGATGACCAGAGACTGGTTTCTGGTCTTTTTAAGCCTGGGCCTCTTCCAGTGAGAAATGAGGCACAAAACTTCATTCACTTGAATTCTATGCTTCTAAGTAACTTTTTGTACCACTTTGGGAGAATTTGTTTCAAAAGACCTTCTCCTAACACATTTCTACATCATACAGGAACCTAGAAGTGCAAAATTTGAATGAACAACAGCTATACTAAATCAAAAACAGTAAGAGCAATTGGGGGAGACATTTCACAAAATAAATCTCCCACAAATTTGTTGATTACAATTAATTTATTTTAAACTTTATATAACATAACATTTTCTTGAATTTTCTGCAAATGCTAAACTTGCTTCTTCAATCTGTTTTTCTTGACTGAAAGTTAGGTGAGCCAAAATTTTCAAACACACCCTTTCAGAGATAGCTGTAGTTTACACAAAGTATTATTTGGCTTTTGTGAGCTGTTCCACCAAAGGGCAATGAAATATCATTCCAAAAATATCTCAAATATCAAAGAAGGGAAAGGAAGGCCTAGCTAATGTTTTCTTCTCTTTAATTGATAAACTAGAGGAGAACACCAAGATTTCTCTACGTACACTGAAGGGCCCTTAAAAGAGAGAAATATTTGTCCAGTTGCTATACAAAGCCTAACATCCTACAGGCAGTAAGTGAGGTGTAAATTCTTCGAGGCCATGTAACCTTTGCTTTTCTTGTGTGTACTTCTAACATCTGGTTGTGCTGTGAACATAAAGTTTCCAATCAAGTTCTATTGAATAAGTGAATAAATAATTAATAATTAGACCTCAATAATGTTGTTCTCTTTGTGCCCTTATAAATTATATCAAGCACTGGAAGTAATGTAGCCAAAGATTTCAAAGAGAAGATACTACTCTTGTTCACTCTGCAGAATGATCATAACTCAATGGTTATAGGAAATTTTTTTTAATGAGTGGACACTTGTGGGACATGATCAGTATATAAAGCCAAGGTGAATTGAAACACAGAGAACTAAATAATGCAAGAAAGCCCTAAACTACTAGGCAGAGTCTCTTTATATCAATACAACTGATTTAGTGTCTCATAATTTAAAGGGAATTTGGATATTTTTTGTTATGTCAAACATATGTTAAGTAAAATTCAGGTTAGTTGAAGAAATGATAAAAATAAAGTGATCTGATCTATAAATGGCTCACTTTTGTCCACTTAGGACAAACAATCCCAGGGTCTATATATGCTGCATGGCTTCTTACCCTCTCTCTCTCTCTCCCATATAGGCTATGCATTTCCACAATTGTTCTATTTATCTCCATTTTATAGATGAGTTAACTAACACTTAGCCTACAACTAGAAAATGACAGACCTAAACCTGGCTTGTCTCCAAAGTCCTTCTTCTTCATTACATTCCACATCATCAAAGAGTCATAACATACTTCTGTCCATCAAAACCTTCCCACTACCCACATCTGGAAGAAAGGCTCAGCCTATGCCTGATTATCTCACCTATCTTACCACATTTTCCCTCCACCCAACCCAATCAGGTTAGTATGAGCAAATTTCACTCTGCTTCCATTTTCTGTCTGCAAGTCTTTAGCAGCAGGTCTCTGAATGACAGTCATTTTTCCACAGTTCTAACATCTAAACTTGGCTGACCATGTAAACTTTCTTACTATTTGTGGCCACCTCCATCCATACAGTTCAGTCCTACTCTCCTCCCCATCATTCTGTCGCAACCTCCCACTAGGCCCCCTGTGCAAATATGCCTCACCCCTTCCCATGGTGGGAACCAGTCATTTCCTAGTCTAAGATTCCAGGCCTGTCCATGGTACTTTCTTGGTGCTGCTGGCTGGCTTGACTATCTAGAATGTCCAATGTCCCTGCTTCAGTGTTATCCCAGTCAACATCGAGCTTCTGAAAACAATCCTATAATTTGAATGCCTGTATTTCTGTAAGTTTTTGTTCTGCAAGTACAACTTGGCTTTTCCTTCCCATGGCAAGCTCATTATTACCCCTCAAAGCAATTCTGGCTCATGATCTGCACTGGTGATTCCAGACCTCAGTTCTGAACGGAGACTTTGCTCACCGCCCCCCCCCACAGCTTCTTCTTCACTGCCTCCTGATTCAGGGCACTGTACCTGTATGAAATACATCAAAGGAGATTTTCACATGTCCTTCCCGTTTCATTTCAGCATCTACCTGCTCCACATCAATTATTCTCTTCAAAAGGGCTAGAAGAAACAAACGGAGGGCTTGGAAACAAATGGAGCTGAATTTAAATCTCACCTTCATGATTTTATTTGTGTCTCTATGCCTCTGGGTGAATTTGTTAACTCTTTCAGGGCTTAGTTTCCACATATCTGAATGAAAACACCAAACCTATTATAGTTTAAAAGATTCTAACATTACATTTTTGCAGTGGACCTATTTTTTAGGGTTTTCTGGGTTTTTTCTCCATCTTCTAGTAATAGAACAATACTCTTCCTCAGCTTGAATGAAACAGATTACTCCTGTGTTAGCTGACCATCCCTGTGACAAGTACATGAAATAAGTCAAATCTGAAAGAGGCCAAGCTGGGTTCACAGTTTCGGAATTTCCAGTCTATGGTTCTGTTCCTGGCACAGTACATGGTGGCAAAAGTATATGGTGGGGAGCTGGTCACTGTCTGGCAGCCAGGAAGCAGAGAGAGAAAAAGAGAGGAAGAGACTAGCATCACAACAGGCCCTTCTGGAGCACACCCGTAAGGACCAGCCTCTTTCCTCTAGACACCATCTACCAAAGATTCTACTATCTCCCAGTAATATCATAGGCTGGTGACTCACCCTTTGAGAACATATATGATCCAAACCCTAGTAGTAGCCACAGGTTGGGGCACATGAGGCTTTTGTCCTGTGAATAGGAAAACCAGTGTTCTTGACGACAGAGCCTGGCTCATGGATCTGACCCAAGAGAGCCAAGAGAGTCCACATCATAGCTCTTCTGATTGTTATGGAAAAGAAATACTGTGACTCCTTGAATTGCTAACAACAACCAAAAAAATAAAAGCTGGAGTTTTCAGTGGTTATATCTGCACAGAGAAAGGAGAACTGAAGGATGGAGTTAACACAGAGGAAAGTAAACCTAAGCGATGTACGTGGATAGTGTCAAGCACGTAACCACCAGTCCTTAGTGATAGCTTCTGTCACATACAACTTAAATTTCTAATTAATAAGCATCCAGCATTGTACCCAGGAGTCTGTGATGTATGTGAAATGTGCAATATTAACTTTTCTGGAGTCCCAGGAGAGATTTGCCTAAAAAAAAAAAAAAATCTTTTCTATACAATATCTTCCTCCTCTATCCATAATCCAACCACAGTATCACAACCAAAATACTCCTAAGCTTAGCTTTTTCATTCCCAGCACAGAGTTTCTCTATCTATTTAAGAACTACTTTCAATATGCCCAATAGTAAAGTGTAATACAGAGCAATTTTATGTACAGTGAAATCAGTCACCATGCCCTGACTCTTCTTCCTTCAAAATGTCCCTCCCCCACTTCTCTCTTATAACTCTAACTTAGGCCCACCTAACCTAGATAATTATACTCATTCATCAGTCTGTCCTTTTAAAAAAGGTTTCACCCATAATTCTGCTGCTAAATTAAGCTTTCTAAAATGTTACTTTCAGCATACCCTTTTGCTACAAAAAATGAAAAATATTCTAGTTAGGTTTCAAGCAAATTTCATCCTCATTAATCTAATATTGTTCTTTGATATATACCACTTCACTTATCCAATGTTTATTTAGAATAAAATAATTTTTATTCAAATTAAAATTCTACTTCTCACTATGTGTACAAATTTGGTCAATTTATGTCTCTAAGGATTTGGCCCTATCACTACAACCATATCAATCTCCTTACTATCCCTTACTTATAATGAGCTCTCCATGTTTTTGGTATTTCTAGCATTATTCAATTATAATTTACATTCCATAAAACTCACCTACTCAAGCTTGTAATTCATTAATTTTTAGTAACAAAAAATTGTGCAACCATCAAAATAATTCAGTTTTGGAATATTGGCATCACCTCAAGAATATCCTTCATGACCATTTGCAGCTAGTCTTTATTCTTACCTGCAACACATCCTATTGTCTCTATAGATTTGTCATCTCAGGCATTTTTATGTGAGAGTAACCATATAGTATGCAGTATTTTATATAAAGCTCTTTTCACATAATAGAAATACACCAGCTTCACCAACAATGTACACTCTGAAAAAGAAATCAGAAAAACAGTCCCTGTCATGGCAGCTCCAAAAAAAACTAAACCCTTAGCAAATAACCTAACCAAAGAAGCGGAGATCCTCTTCAATGAAAAATGCAGCACTCTGAGAGAGATTTAAAAGAAAATCAGAAAGTGGGGGAAAAAAATCCCCTGTTTCTCAGTAAGCAGAACCATTACTATGTAAATGACCTTCTTACTAAAAATGATATATAGGTTTAATGCAATTTTAATCAAAATACTAGCAGAATTCTACCAGAATGTTACCAGAAATAGAAAAAACTCCTAAACTTTATATGAAATCAGAAGAGACCAAGAACAGCAAAATCAATCACAAGCAGTAACAGCAAAACAAGAATCATTATAAATATCAACACTATACTTCACAGAGCTAGAGAAAACAATCCAAAAATTCACCTGGAACCACAAGAGACATAGAATAGCAAAAACAATTCTAAGCAACCACGACATGGCAGGGAATATTACAATCCCCAACTTAAAACTCTACTATAAAGCCACTGTGATAAAAACTGTATGGTACTGGCAAAGTAACAGACCCAAGGACAGTGGAATAGATTAGAAGATCCAGAAACAACCCCAGATACACTAAGCCACCTTATCTTTGACAAAGGAGCCAAACATCCTCAGTGGAGGAAAGAGAGCCTCTTTAACAAATGGTGCTGGAAAAACTGAGTTTTAACCTGCCAAAAACTAAAGCTAGACCTATCTCTTTCACCATGCACAAAACTAAATTCACAATGGATTCGACACTTAAACATAAAAACAGAAACAATAAACCTGCTAGAAAACAAGTTATGTAAAACTCTTGGAGACATTGGCTTAGGCAGAGACTTCATGAATAAAACCTCTATAGCACAAGAACTAGCAGAAAGAATCAACAAATGGGATCTCATCATACTAAAAAGCTTCTGCACAACAAAAGAAATCACTGGCACTGCTAAAAGACAACCAACAACATGGGAAAAAGTCTTTACTAGCTGTATGTCAGATAAAGGGCTATTATCTACAATATACAAGGAACTTAAACAAATCAGTCTCCCCAGTTCAAAGACCCAATTCAAAAATGGGCATCTGAAATGAATAGACACTTCTCAGAGGTAGAAGTCAAAGCAGCTAAGAAGCATATGAAGAAGTGTTCAACATCGCTGGTCATTGGAGAGATGCAAATGAAAACAACACTGAGATTCCATCTCACTCCACAAAGAATGGCCACAATTACAAAATCAACCAACAGTAAATGCTGGCAAGGCTGTGGGGAGAAAGGAGCCCTTCTCCACTGCTGGTGGGGTTGTAGACTTGTGCAACCATTGTGGATATCTATGTGGAGATTCCTCAGAAAACTAAGACTAGAGGTCCCTTCGACCCTGCTATCCCCCTGCTAGGAATATACCCAAAGGAATTTTAAAAATCACATTGGAAAGGCAGATGTACACCCTTGTTCATAGCAGCTCAGATTGTGGTAGCCCAATTTTGGAAACAGCCCAAATGCCCATCAACTCTAGACTGGATAAAGAAGATGTGGTTTGTTTAAAAAATGGAGTATTACTCTGCCATGAACAATGCCAAGATTGATTCATTTATGTGTAAATGAATACACCTGGAGAACACACTAATAAGTGAAATAAATAGAAAACAGATATGCAAATACTGGATCTTTTCTTTAATATAAGTACCTATAGAGGTAAAGGAGCTCTAGAATATATGATAGTTATTGTGGAATAGGAAATATCCAAAAGGAATTTGGTGTGGGAACATAATGAGGGGAAGGAATAAATATGGTTTGGAAAAAATTAAAAGAGTATATATATATATATATATATATATATATATATATATATATATATATAGGGTGTGGGGAGGCGGTGGTGGACAGGAATGTGGATAAAAATGAGAATTGACCTGTGTCACATATTGGTACAAATTCCCCAATATTTTGTGGGATTGGGAGCTGTGTATATAATATACCAATAAAGTTTACTAAATAATGCAAAAAAAACAGGAATCATTACAATTCTGGATTTCTAGTTACATTAAATAATTGAACCTCACAATAAATGAACCATCAAAAATGGGAAATTGAAATGAATAAACACATCTCGAAAAAAGAAGTACAAATGGCCAATAAATACTTTTTTAAAAATTTCATTTTTGGTTAATAGAGAATTACAAATCAAAACAGCACTGAGATTTTATCTTACTTCAGAAAGAGTGGCTTCCTACACAAACTCAAGAAACAAAAAGTAGTGAAGTTGTGGAACATTGTTGATAGGAATGTAAATTAGTAAAACCACTAAAGAATCAATATTGAGGTTCCTCA
Source organism: Thryonomys swinderianus (assembly GCA_004025085.1). Classification (NCBI taxonomy): domain Eukaryota; kingdom Metazoa; phylum Chordata; class Mammalia; order Rodentia; family Thryonomyidae; genus Thryonomys; species Thryonomys swinderianus. Next base: position 19,968 of record PVIC010028738.1, read on the forward strand.
AAAAGCTAAAGACAGAAATTCCATTTGATTAAGCTATACCTTTTTGAGTATCTTCCTAGAAGAGTTAAATACATTTTATGGTAATGAAACATGCATACTCTTGTTTATAGCAGCTCATAATAGCTAAATTGAAACACCTATAGACCCATCAACAAATTAGTAATGAATATATATATACCTACATATATACATGATGGAGCATTACTAAAGAAGGATAAATTTGAGCTATTTGTAGGAAAATGGATGGACCTTGAGATCATAAAACTAAGTGAAATAAATATGACAAGGAATGTGTAATATCACGGGTTTCTTTTGTATGAGAAATCCAAGCAAAATAAAACAGAGATAAGAAATGTGGAGGTAGATCTTGTATAAGTGAGAAAAGAGATCTGGAGATATGGAGAGATGGAGGAAAGGAGAAGGGAAATAATAATGACTAAGCTGCAATATGTGTGTGTACCAATTCCAGAGATGACATAATTATTACGGATCACAAAAATATACTAAAAAAAGGAAAAGGAAGGAAGGAAGAAAGAGAGAGAGAGAGAGAAAGAAAGAAAGAAAGAAAGAAAGAAAGAAAGAAAGAAAGAAAGAAAGAAAGAAAGAAAGAAAGAAAGAAAGAAAGAAAGAAAGAAAGAAAGAAAGAGAGAAAAAAAGAGAAAGAGAAAGAAAGGAAGGGAGGAAGGAAGGAAAAGCCTGTCTTCAATTATGTTCTTCTTTCATTAGGCTGTCTATTACAATTTCTTTCCTTTCAGCCTATCAAAATATTTCATTAATGTTGTTGATGATAAAGCTGTTGTTGTGAGATGCAGTTTAAAACACAGTGCTTTCATAACATTTTCTACATTCTTCCATGATTTCTGTCTTTATTACTCTGAATCTCCACTGGGACTTCTAATCTTGAGTTCTTCCTGAGTTGTTTTATACAGTTTCCTTATTTTTCTTGCCAAAAAAAAAAAAAGAATAGTCTTTATGGAAAGTATTAGATGCATCTAGCAACAAAATAAATGTTCTTTGAAAACCATGGTGAATTGTTTATTTCTACTTATGGGAACAATTACCAAGACACACATTTGGGTAGGATGAGAGATATGGATGAATGTGTTGATTTCTGCAGATCTTACACCAGAATAGCTTCTCACTGGGTGGATGGAGTCCCATGATTTTTAGAAACCCTGTATTCTTCTAGCATCAACTGCCCCTGAAATCAAAATTTGCAGCACCTGTGAATTCTTTTTTTTGAGACACGGTCTTGCTTTGTAGTCCAGGCTGGCCCTGAGCTCACTATGTAGCCCAGGCAAGCCTCAAACTCAGCAATCCTCCTGTCTCTACCTCCTGAGTGTTGGGATTACAGGTGTGGGCCACCATACCCAGCACTGTGGTATGTGGTATTGATTGCTGGTAGGCATGAAGTCACCATGCCAGCATTGTATGTGGTTACTGGGGATCGAACTCAGGGCCTTGTGCTTGTGAGGCAGGCCCCAGAACCACTGAGCCAAATCTCCGGCCCAAGCAACTGTGAATTCTAATTAATCTTTCTTCCCAACTTAGTGCACAACAACTGCCTACATATATGGCTACTAATGACTGGGTGTCCAATAAATGCTGAAACTTTCAATTGACCAGGCATTTAAGAATATGGCTTCAGCAATCTCAGAAAATTTGAAGATTCAAGACATCAGTATTAACTGCAGTTGGGAATTTCATTTTGGATATAAAGCGAAGGAAAGGTCTATACTCACAGCATATCAACTTTTCACAGATACACTTGAGTCACTTATAGGAAAATGGATGCACCCTGAGATAAAAAGTTAAGTGAAATAAATAAAACACAAATTTAATGTTCAGATGGTGTTTCTTATATGAGAAACATAAAACATAAATAAAGAGCAAAAGACAGTTTTTCAATTAAACCATAATAACAATACAACACATCAAAACTGATGTGACTCAGTGAAAGCAATCATATGAGGGAAATTTGTAAAAGTCAATTTCTCAGAAAAACAGATCAAGCTCAAACAACCTAATGTCGAACCTAAGGGTTTCAGACAAAGGAGAGCAAGTTAAACCCAAAATTCATAAAAGAAGAAAATTGTAAAGATTAGAGCAGAAATTAATCCAACTGAGATTTTTAAAAAATCAATGAATTGAGAAGTTGGTTCTTTGAAAGATGATATAAACTTGTAAAATAAACCCTGAAAATGTATCAAAATAAGGAAAGAAAAGACCTAAATACATGCAATTAGGAATGAAAAAGATGAAATCACAACAAATCCTGCATAAATCCAGATCCATCAATACCTACTTTGAGAATTTATACTCTGATAAGATGGAAAATTCAGAAGAACTGGACAGATTCCTAGACACATATGAATTACTAAAGCTCAATTAAGAAGATTTAAAGTTCTAAAAAATCCAATATCATTAATAAGAAGTAACTTTTTTAAAGTACCAACAAACAAAAGCCTATATCTTGATTCATTGCTAAACTATACAAAAACCTTAGAGAATACCTAATGCCACTACTTCTCAAATTCTTTAATGAAATTGAAAGAGAAGCAGTACTCCCAGAGTCATTTTTGGAAGCAAGCATTACTCTGATAATTAAATCAGAGAAGGATCCAGCCAAACTAGAGGATTACAAGCCAATCTCCTAATGAACAAAGATGCAAAAATCCTCAATAAGATACTGGCAAAAGAATGCAGCAAATAATCAAGAAGATTATACACCATAACCAGTAGAATTCATCCCAGGATTCCAGGAATGATACAACTATGCAAATCAATAAATGCAATGCAACACATTAACAGAACCAAAGACAAGAACCATACGATTTGCAAGTTCTCAATGATGTATGTGACCATAATATATACCTAAAATGTATCAATAGACTCAATAAAAAGAAAGAATCCACATAATCATCTCAGTGGATGCAGAAAAATCATTTAACAAAGACCAACATCCATTGATGATAAAAAATCCCGAAGAAAATTGGAAAAGGTTATTATTTCAGTATGATAAAAGCCAACAGGGAACATCATGCTTAAATAATCAAAAACTGTAAGCTTTCACTCTAAAAATCAG
>PVIC010028739.1:0-22982 GCA_004025085.1 Thryonomys swinderianus
GCTGACTGCCCACCACCTCCTAGTGACCAGTCCGAGGCTCTGGTCCTGCGGCTGATCTGCTCCTGCCGAGGTCAAGAGCTTCGTGCCTGTGCTCTGATCCCGAAGGCCCGGCCTCCCTGCCCTTTGCAGGATGCTCTGCAGTCATGCGGCCAGGCCAGGCCAGCCTGGGGACTCCCGCCTGCTGCACAGGGTCCCGCGTCGCAGGGCCAGAGCTGTTCTTCTACCAGCTGCGGCCATTCTGAGAAAGACCCAGGCAGGGCCAGCTCTCAGTCGTAGGACCTCACACCACGGGCTTCTTCCCAGATCCTCTGTCTGCCATGCAGCGGAGCTCTGGGCCAACTCACAGTACTGGGGAGACACAGGCATGTCACTGACCAGGGCAGATGCCAGCTCCTAGGAGTGGTGAAGCCCTTGGCACAACTGCCTCACTGGTGCTGTGAAGCCAGCCCTGTGTCCCTCAGGCCTCCTGGGGGAAGGTGTGGCAGCCCCATCTGGCACTTGTGCTGGGCCTAGCCAGCTGCATCAGCAGAGGGGAGAAGCAGGCAGGGGACCATCAGGAACCCGGGCCAGGTCACAGGCAGCGTTGGCTGCCAGGAGGGGCGCTGTGGACTTGGAGGTTTTCGTCAGGGAAACCTGGGCGCTCATGCTGCAGAGATGAGGCTTGAGTTGGGAAAGCCGACTTACAGCCCTTTTTTCCTGCAGTGGCCCTCGCGCGCCCTCTAGTGACAAATTGTGCATCGGCCAGCACAGCAGAAGTGTCCAGAATCCAGAGAGGAGGGAGAGCCTAGTGCAGTGTGTGTCTCTGGTGAAGAAAGGCCAGAGAACCCAGGCATGGCCTTGCTGGGTGCAGGGAGCCACAGGACAGGAGGAAAGGAGACCTGGAGGCAGGAAGGTGCAGAGAGAAGGGCACAGGGATGGAAGCGAGAGTTCATCAAAGCAGCTTCTAATGTGGTTTCAAACTCTGCCCAGGTAAGTATTTTATGTGTTCAAAACCTAGAGTTTACTAGGCACAGTAGTGCACGCCTGTAATGCCAGCATTCTGGGAGGCTGAAGCAGGAGGATGACAAGTTCAGGCCACTGTGGTCATGTCAGCAAGACCCAAACCCCGCCTGAAAATAAAATACTGCAGCAGGCTGAGGTAAGTGGTAGATGGCCTCTGCATTCCATCACCAGTGCTGAAGTAAACCCTAGAGCATCTTGTTTCCCGAGTCACTACCAGCCCACGGGGTTACCAGGCCTGTGTGCAGGGGTTTGGCTGGCTGCACGCTTTGACCAGAGCACCTGGGGCCCCACCTGGGAGAACCATTTTCTTAGCACATCTCTTCCACAGCCAGAGCACAGGCCACACAGGAGGATGGGCTGGCTCACCTCCTGGGCCCAATGTGTCATTCTGCTTCAGCCTTCCAAGTAGTTGGGATGACAGGTGGGCCCCACACTGGTGGTTCAGCTCTAGCCCCGGACAGGCTCACATGTGCTTGGACCTCTCAGAGCTGTGAAGTGGCCCAGGCTGGCCTCAGACCCATGGCAGTCCTCCTGCCTCAGCCTCCTGAGTGCTGGGGTTACAGGTGTGCAACACATCTAGTCTTTGGATCAAATTTCTTAAACTGGCAAGTACTGACATCCTTATATTACACTGCATTTTCAGAAACACAAAATGTATTTGTTGAATTCTGGGGGGGTATTTGCTTTGATCTTTTCCTTACATACATGTGTTTTCATTATTTGAATAGCTCAGTGATTTCCAGGAATCTTCTGTCTGTATGCATGTGTAGTAATGGGGACGGAAGCCAGTGCCTTTGCACTGACCTATATCCCACCTGTTATCTATTTTCCATTTTGAGACAGGATCTTGCTAAATCACTAAATTGCCTGGCCCAGGCTCAAACTTGTAGTTCTCCTGTCTCAAGTGGGAGTAATAAGCTGCTGCACTTGCTGGCTTCCCAAGTTGGTTCTTTTTTTTTTTCCCCCCCAAACAGAATAGGTATCCTTAGTTTTATTGGTAGAACTTTAGCATAAAAACGGTTTTTGAGTTTGCATACTTGGTACGCGGCCATAGTGAAGTTGCAAAAGGCCAGCTGGTGTGTGTGTGTGGCCCAAGTGCTGCAGGTCGGAGGTCAGCACAGCCAGTCCAGGAGAACGGAAGTACCCTCAGGAGTGTCAGGGGCCAAGCATGAGGCTTTATTCTAATGCCAGTGGGCATTTGGGTAGGTGAGGAAGCTTCATTTATGAAAAAAATATATACATTAAATAATATATGATTTCAGGAAAATTGATATTGTGGTGCTGTTATGTTTAGAACAAGTATTTAATTACAGGAAAAATATGGCATCTTTAATGAACTTGATTAATTTTGTAAAATTTCTAGAATTTTCTTCACTCATTGCACGATACTTGTTTCTTCTGTTTAGTTTTTTTCCCCCTCTTTTTTTTTTTTTTTTTTTTTTTTTGCTTTTGAGACAGGGTCTCACTTTGTAGTTCAGACTGGCCCTGAGCTCACTATGGTGCCCAGGCAAGCTGCCGCAAACTCAGCAATCCTGTCCCTGCCTCCCGAGTGCTGGGATTACAGGCGTGAGCCACCACGTCCGGCATTGTGGTATGCAGTGTTGATTGTTGGTGGGCCTGTCTCCACGCCCAGCATTATATGTGGTTACCGGGGATCGAACTCAGGACCTTGCGCTTGCGAGGCAGGTGCCAGAACCACTGAGCTAACCCTCTGGCCCTTTCCCCTCTTATTTACTAGTTTCCTCGTTTCTTTCTAACACTTGGTGCCTTGCAGTGAGGTGATATTCAAGGACTGCTTATGTGGGGAAGTTTGAATGTTTATGGTGACAGCAGCAGTGTGTGCATCTCCATATTTTTTATCATTTCAGTCCGCTTTTCCTCATCATATAATACATTGCAACAAGGTATCTGCTTCACGCAAGAAATTAACAATCAGAAGCCATTTTCCCACCAACTCAAGTTGATCTTGTTAAAAATGACAAAATGGCGGTGCAAGATGGAGAGGCCTCCATGTTCCAACTCTCGCAGCACTGGCCTCCTCCTCCTTCACTACCCTATGTGGCTGAGAGCACTAAAAGAAATAGCATAGGATTCCGTTCCCGGAGGCGGTGGAGGACCGAGGCCCGCCCACCGGCACACTCCACCTGAAGCGCGCAGACGAAGCGTGCAGACAACTCGGCTGCCCCAGGCGCCACTCCGTTCCCATTCCCCTTCCCGGCAGCGGCGGAGGCCAAGGCTTTGCTTTTCGTAGATCAGGCTGGCCCTGAGCTCATTAAGTAGCCCCAGACAAGCCTAGAACTCAGCAGTCCTCCTGCCTCTGCCTCCGAGTGCTGGGATTACAGGCGTGAGCCACCACTCCTAGTATTGTGGTATGTGGTACTGATTGCTAGTGGGTGTGAGTCACCACACCCAGTATTATTGTGTGTAGTTACCCAAATCAAACTCAAGACCTTGCGCTTGCTAGGCAGGCGCCGAAACCACTGAGCTAAATCTCCAGCCCTCCCAAGTATTTTTTTATTTTTTAACTTCATACTGTAAACATATCCTGTTTCATCCTAACTTTTCAAATTATATCTGTTGATTCATGTATGTTAATTTAATAGCCAGTCTTCTCGATGAATTTAATGTTTGCTTTTTCATTCATTCTCTCTAGGCCAACAGAAGTAGTTCACCTCTTCGTCTTTAATTCTTCAAGGTCTGAACGTTTTGTTTTTTTGTTTGTTTGTTTGTTTGTTTGTTTGTTTGTTTTTTGCTTTTTTGGAGACAGGGTCTTGCTTTATAGTTCAGGCTGGCCCTGAGCTCACTATGGTGCCCAGGCAAGCCGCCGCGAACTCAGCAATCCTCCCATCTGTTTTTTTTTGCTTTTTGAGACAGGGTCTCGCTTTGTAGTTCAGGTTGGCCCTGAGCTCACTATGGTGCCCAGGCAAGCAGCCGCGAACTCAGCAATCCTCCTGTCTCTGCCTTCCGAGTGCTGGGATTACAGGCGTGAGCCACCACGTCCGGCATTGTGGTATTCGGTGTTGATTGTTGGTGGGCGTGTCTCCTCGCCCAGCATTATATGTGGTTACCAGGGGGTCAAACTCTGGACCTCGCGCTTGCAAGGCAGGCGCCGGAACCACTGAGCTAACCCTCCGGCCCCTTCTGAACGTTTTTGATTGTACCATCACAAACCTCCCATGCAGTGAAGATGACAGCTGTCTGGCTCATTCCTGCTGCTGTGGACAGGGTCCGTATGAACAACAGGAGTGGATTTCTACCAGCGCTTCAGGCCAGGAACCCATGACTGAGGTGAGCCTCACCTGTGCTCCACAGTGCACCGTGTTGCCGCAGCCTTTGGAGGGAGAAACACTGTGTCCTCTCAGGAAAGGCAGGAGGGACTGAAAGGACATGCATGCCACTGAGCACTGTGGCCTCCAGGCAGCCCTCCTGCCTTAGTGCTGGTGAAGTTTGACCCCATCAGCTGGATGGGTGGGGAGCTGCCTAGGAAATCTGGGGAACACACTTCTGGCTGTGTCATGGAGCTGTGGCCTTGGGATCTATTATAGCTTAGATGTAAAATGTCCCCAGAAGTCTCCTGTATGTGGAAAGTGATTGGATCACAGGGATGCTGTGTACTCATCGATGGACTCGTTCATTTATTAGTCCAATAGCTAAATGGATTGCTAGGAGTCGAGGCTAAACTGGTTGTAAGTCACTGGGGGTGTGACCTGAAAGTGTGTTTTTTTTTTTGTTTTTTGTTTTTTGTTTTTTTGAGACAGGGTCTCGCTTTGTAGTTCAGGCTGGCTCTGAGCTCACTATGTAGCCCAGGCAAGCCGCTGCGAACTCAGCAATTCTGCTGTCTCTGCCTCCTGAGTGCTGGGATTTCAGGCGTGAGCCACCACTGGCACTGTGCTATGTGATATTGATTGCTGGTGGGCGTGAGTCTCCACGCCCAGCATTCTATGTGGTTACTGGGATCAAACTCAGGACCTTGCGCTTGCGAGGCAGGCACCAGAACCGCTGAGCTAAATCTCTGGCCCGAAAGTATGTATTTTTGTCCCAGCTCCTCCCTTCTCCATCTCTCAGCTTCCAGGCAGCCAGCCATAGGTTGAGCACCTCTTCCTCTGCTAGGGCCCTCTGCCATCCTGTTTCTACCTTGGAGTAGATCAACTGTGGACTGAAACTGAGCTGAAGTAACCCTGCCCTCCTTTAAGTTGTGGGTGTCAGGTGTTGTGTCCCAGCAATGGGGAAAGTGATGAAGAGTCTGTGGCCCTTTGCTCCCTGGCATTGTTCTCCTCTGCTTCCCATGCAAAAGCTATTAAGCATCAAGAGTGTGGCAGCCTTCCGCCATGACGACTCTGCCATGCAGACAGCCAACAACGGACTGAGTCCCCTGAAACAATGAGCTAATTCAACTTCTCCTCCTTTAAATTGTGGGTGTCAGTGTAATCTCAGCACTCTGAGGGGTTGAGGCAGGAGGGTCCCCAAGGCAAGCTGGGGCTGGGTGAGCTAGTGAATTGGCGTGACCCTGTCTCAGAATTTAAAATAAAAGAAAATTTAAAGGGATGGAGTTGTAGCTCAGTGTGAAATCCCTCGGTTCAGTCTCAGTACCACTAGCCAAAATAAAACAAAAGAAAAAAATGTCAGGCCAGGTGTCATATTGTGGCAATGGAAAAGCTGATTAACACAGAAATTGATACCATAGAAGTGGAGTGTTGGCTGTGACTGTACCTGACCATGTCAGGTCGTGTTCATGTCACTTTGTTTTAGTAGGCATTTAGGAACCTTAAGAAGTACAGACCTGAAATGCTGTGGAAAGCTGTAAGCAGAGCCTGATGTGCAACTCTGGTGGGAGCTCAGCAGATCAGAATGATAATAAGAACATGGACAGTAAAGGCCAGGCTCAGGAAGTTTCTGGGAACAAGGACTCTGCTAGATATCACATGAGACACCATATATGTTACACTTTGTCAAAAAAGATTGTCCAAAAAGAATCAGCCCACTGACTATGTTGACCCCACCCTAATTCTGGTAGCCTGCAAACAATATAAAAGAGGCTTGTCTTGTTCCCTGCTTGCTTTGCTGTCTTCTGCTTACCACAGAGTTGTTCTCTCCTCCCTTCCTCTCTGTCAGGGCACCTTGCCTCCGAGTCTGCTGATTTTGGACTGAAAGATCTATAGACTGTGAGCTAAATAAAACCTTCCACCATTAACTTTGGGTGTTGGGTATTTTTTCTCAGTAATGAGAGAATTTGGTATCTGTAATGGAGTCATTGCTGTGCCTATATCCAACCATGTGGTTCAGGAGCCTTTGGGACTGGCTTGTGGGAAGCATTTGGAAAGGTTTAGAGATGCTGGCTGAAAAAGAAGAGTTGGAACACCTTAGCCATTCTTGATGGGAGATTCTGGTCAGAGCTTGGAAGACCAGAGTGCTAACCAGCTTGGGAGACTTCTCCTTGGAAGAAGGGCTGCACTGGAGGTAAGACTCCAGGTGATGTGTGGATGACTTGATAGAAAGTTTGCCTGCATTTCGCTTGTGTCTGGAGACTTTGCATGAGATTTAGAAAGGGGGTTGGTAGTGGTGCAGGCTAATCTTGCAGAAGAAATTTCAAGGCAGTTTATTGTTGAGATGGTGTCAGGACGAATGTTGGGGGCTTTCAGCCAGATTTATGTAGAGAATCAAGATCAAAGTGTCTAGCAAAGTAATTTAAAATGTTTTGAATTTGCCCACAAACTCCAATAAAGCTCTTAACCGCCATGACAGAGCAGAGATCTTGATGGCTAAGAAGGAACAGCAGACTAGAAAAGATGGACTGAGGGCATCACAAAAAGTGGCAGGACTTTACCCTTTGAGGCCTCAAAATTGCAAAAGTGAAAGACTTTTCTCTGAGAAGAGAGCCCCAGAGCACCACGTTCCAGAATGGCAGCAGCCCAGGGAAGTTATTCCTCAGGACTGAGCTCACAGGCACTCAACCCCTCCAGCCAAGAGAGCAGGAAGCCCAGCTACTGCTCCAGCTGGCAGCTGACCTGGGTGCCATCTGTGTGGTGCTGGGTTTAGGCCCACAGAATGCAAGAGTTGTGGAGTCAGCAAAGCTTCCATCTAGATTTCAGAAGGCCTGGGAGACCAGGCTGTGTGCCCCGAGAGGGTGGTGTGTGTGAAGCTGTGTGAAACTGAAGGTGCAGTGGAGGCCCCAGAAGTCTGAAAAAGCCAGGGACGTGGATAGTACAAGGAGAGCTGCCAAGGAGGGAGCAGAGCCAGCCTAAGGGAGAAGTCACAGGAGCAACAACTACCAGCAATTCTGTAAGGGCAGAGTTCACAACTAGCTACAGCTTGACAGGGATGCTGGATGTGGAACTGTGGGACTTTTCCCCGCTGGGTTTTGGACTTGCTTTGTTCCCATTCCTTGCCCTATTTGCACCTTTGGGAATGCTCACGTCTATCCTGCGTCACTGAATGTTGGAAGTGTTTCATTTCCTTTTCATTTATTTGGGGCTCAGTGTTAAGAGTTGGCCTGGAATCTCAGGGAGGCCTTAGAATTAGAGTTTTCAGAAATGCTGAAACTGTTAGGACTTTGGCAAACCTTAGAGATGGACTGAATGCTTTTTTGTATAAAGGGATGTACATATGAGTTTGGATGAACAATTTGGCTTGTGTCTAGAAGCCCTACCAAGCCTCACACAATTATAGGTCAGGCTTTTTGAGAAGTAGTAGAATCTAGTGTGTGATGCAGGGATTAAGAGTGGGTGAGTACCATGCTGGGGATTTAGCTCAGTAGTTCTGGCTTCTGCCTGGCAAGTGCATGGTCCCGAGTTTGATCCCCAGTAGCCACATACCACAATGCTGGGCATGGTGGCTCAGGCCTGTAATCCCAGCATGTGAGAAGCAGAGGCAGGAGGATTGCTGTGAATTTTAAACTAGCCTGAGCTACATAGTGAGTTCAGGGCCATACTGAACCTCAAAGTGAAACCCTGTCTTCAAAAAAAAATAAAGAGAGGCCGGAGATTTAGCTCAGTGGTTCTGGTGCCTGCCTCGCAAGCACAAGGGCCTGAGTTCGATCCCTGATAACTACATACAATGCTGGGTGTGGTGACTCACGCCCACCAGCAATCAATACCACATACCACAGTGCTGGGTGTGGTGGCTCACGTCTGTAATCCCAGTACTCTGGAGGCAGAGACAGGAAGATTGCTGAGTTCAAGGCTTGCCTGGGCTCCATAGTGAGCTCAGGGCCAGCCTGGACTACAAAGCGAGACCCTGTCTCAAAGAAAAAAAAAAAAAAAAGAAAGAAAGAAAGAAAAGAAGAGCACTTGTTTATCTTCCTGCCCAGTGATCTATTCACTATATTTTGTGCTTTGCAAGGTTTCCTTCTAGTTTGCTAAAAAATCAGTTAAGAGGGCCGGAGATTTAGCTCAGTGGTTCTGGCACATGCCTAGCAATCACAAGGTGCCTGGTTCAATCCCCAGAAACTACATATCACAGTGCCGGGCATGGTGGCTCTAAACCTGTCATCCTAGCACTCAGAAGGCAGAGGCAGGAGGATTGCTGAGTTCGAGGTTACCCTGGGCTACATAGTGAGCTCAGGACCAGCCTGAACCACAAAGTGAGACCCTGTCTAAAAAAAAAAATCAGTTAAGAATTTCTCAGTCATATATAAATATATTTGTGTCATAACAGATCATTTTGAATGTGCTGTGGATCAATTTCATTAGTCAATTGTTTTTTTTTTCCTTTTTTTCCACTAAAATGCTATTCTCCTGCCAGCTTCCTTAGCTGAGTTTGAAAGCCCTGATCCTAGTCTACAAAACCAGTACCAACCCCATGGGGAGACAGGGGCCTCATAACAACACTCAGGGGTTTGAACCCATAGAGCAATAACAGCCACTACGAGTGTGGCTGAGTTTGAAATTTGATGGTCTCAGAGGCACTTGACACTCTGTGATGTCTCTGAGACTGTTACTCGAGTGTAAATCAGGGAGAGACACAGCACCTCGCACACATTGGGAGCCCAGGGCGGAGAGTTTCCTCCTGTGTATGATGTGGCTCATGCTAGTACCCTACCACCCTGCAGGCCTCAAGGGATGACTCAAGTGACACACAGCACAGGTCACCTCACTGGGGTTATACAGCTAGTGTCTTCTGTGGTGAGCATTGAGCCCCTTGTGTTCCCGAGAGCCCTGCTAAGTGCTTCCAGATGAGAGGACATCACCGCTTCTTTGGCACAATCTGGGGAAAGTGAGAACTGCATTTGACATCACCTTGGTTTTGTGAGTGTCCCCACTGAGCTGTGTCCTCACTTTTGTTTTTTGTTATTTGGTAGCATTTTTTTTTTTTTTGAGACAGGGTCTTGCTTTGTAGTTCAGGCTGGCTCTGAGCTCACTACTTAGTCCAGGCAAGCCTCGAACTCAGCAATCCTCCTGCCTCTGCCTCCCGAGTGCTGGGATTACAGGTGTGAGCCACCACGCCCGGCTCGGTAGCATTTTTTGAGACAAGGTCTCATTATGTTGCCCAGGCTGGGCTGGAACAGTTTACATGATCTTCCTGCCTCTGCCTCCTGAGTAGCTAGGATTACAGGTGTGTCCCACTGCAAACAGTTTGATTTCTCCATGTAACCTCATGGCTCTCCCTGCCCAGCCACAGGCATGGCGCTGTCTGAAAGCAAACCACACCTGCCACTCTCTGTTTCCAAACCTGCCCAGGGCTCCATCTTGCTTGCAGTTCAGTCAAGAGCCTCCGGGTGGAGGAGGGCAGCAGTGACCCCCCGGCACCCAGCACTGGGTTTCTATGCTGTTAGTCTCCACTCCTGAGCCTAAGGAAACAGTCGCAACAGTGTCTTCAGGGGCCTTTGCCATTGCTCAGGTGAGCAGTTCTGGCTCAGAGAGTGGCATGATTTGCCCGTGGGCACACAGCCAGGCGGTGGCAGAGCTCAGGGCTGTGTGACCCTCAGGCCCCTTGAGCCCCTCTGTGTGTATGGCCTTCAGCTGTACTGAATATAACAGGGGGAAAAAATCAAGTGGAAAAGAAATAGGAAACTGTAATTTTAAAATTGTACTTTAAAAAAAAAATGGCAGCTTCATGATACAATCACAGGTACCCAAGGTTACAATGCCCTTTTTCACCTCTAGGCCTATTTTTCCTGTCTATACTTCTCACCCTAAATTCCTAAGACTCTAAAATATGAGCAAACCGAGTCTCAATGCTTTTCTTCTGATAATATAAATTCACAAATTCTGTGGACTTCCACCCTTAAGGAAACAGCACTATTAATTGAATACCTTATTTCTAAACTTTATTTATTTATTTATTTATTGAGACTGGGTCTCGCTTTGTAGTTCAGGCTGGCCCTGAGCTCACTATGGAGCCCAGGCAAGCCTTGAACTCAGCAATCCTCCTGTCTCTGCCTCCCGAGTGCTGGGATTACAGGCGTGAGCCACCACACCCAGTTTATTTATATGTTTTTGAGGCAGTGTCTTCCCATGTATTTCAGGCTGGCCTTAAATTCATTGTGTATCCCAGGCTGGCCTAGAACTCACGGTAGTCCTCCTGCCTTAGTCTCCTGAGCATTGGGATACAGGCGTGTACCACCATGCCTTGCTTAATGATTAAACATATGCAAATAGTTTGCATTTCAACCTAGTCCACTAATGGGTAACCTGGAGGACACTAGAAACACACATCCTAGATCACCTGTCTTGAGGACACCCCACAGACCCCATAAATATCCTGCAGCCCAAACCATAATGTGCTTTACCCACAAGTACCCTCGTTCTTTCTTTTTAAACAACTTTTTTTAAAAAACGTGTTTTAAGTGCCGGGCGTGGTGGCTCACGCCTGTAATCCCAGCACTCAGGAGGCACAGACAGGAGGATTGCTGAGTTCGAGGCTTGCCTGGGCTACATAGTGAGTTCAGGGCCAGCCTGAACTATAAAGCGAGACCCTGTCTCAAAAAAAAAAAAAAACCCACATGTTTTAGTATATAATGATCACATTCCCTTTGGCAAATCAGTACATGTGCATAACACATTTTAGGTCTTTTTTCATCTCCTCCTCCTCCCTCTCCCTTCTTCCATCTCTTGGTTCCTTTCCCCTATGTAAACAACTTGTCTTACTGTTTCCTTTCATCTATCTTTTATTTTGCTCTTTATATTTTGCATTTCTCAGAGAAGAAAAACTACATGATATTTGGCTTTGCCAAGCTCCTTTCTGAGTGTGTCTCTACTTCCTTGACTGTGCTTAATAAAGTTGTCTATACCTCTCCCTGACACATCCTGAAGCGAATACACATCAGAAGGGTTTGGTGCTTGTGTGTGCAAGTGAGTTAAGGCTTCCTTTTCTTTTTGGAGGAGACCTCCTAGGACCCCATGGGGTGACCATACTGTATATCCCTCATTATCTGAAAATAATAAAAAATCTGCATTTTTATCTTGCATCTCAGTCATTAAAGGGATGCTCTTTTTTCTTTTCTTTTCTTTTTTAATTTTGAGAGACATGGTTTCATTATGTAGTTTAGCCTGGCTTTGAATTTATTATGCAGCCCAGGCTGGCTGATGGTGATCCTCCTGCTTCAGCCACCCAAAGGCTGGGATTACAGGTGTACAGAACCATGCCCAGAAAGGGATCCTTTCCATTTTGAATATTCTAAATTAAAACAACAAGCTAATGATTTTTGTGTGTGTGGTTGTGGGCCAAAATATTGGAAGAATTAAGAGTTGGTTAAGTCTGATTTCAGAGCCCCAGGAAGTAGGAAGAGATGTAAGATCAATAAAGCAAACTTGGGGCCGGAGGGTTAGCTCAGTGGTTCCGGCGCCTGCCTCGCAAGCGCAAGGTCCTGAGTTCGATCCCCGGTAACCACATATAATGCTGGGCGTGGAGACATTCCCACCAACAATCAACACCGCATACCACAATGCCAGACGTGGTGGCTCACGCCTGTAATCCCAGCACTCGGGAGGCAGAGACAGGAGGATTGCTGAGTTCGAGGCTTGCCTGGGCTACATAGTGAGTTTAGAGCCAGCCTGAACTACAAAGCAAGACCCTGTCTCAAAAAAAGAAAAAAAAAGTAAAGACTATACAGTAGGTTTCAGAGGAGAATTTAAGGCAAGTATAGGCTAAATTTCTCTAGTTCTGTAAGCTAACCATTATTGCTTGTGTGTGCTCTCTTTTTCTTTTTTTGTATTACTGGAGATTGAACGCAGGGAGTGCTGTGCTACACCCCCAGACATTCCTATAATTTATTTTGAGAAAAGGTCTCACTAACTTGACCAGGCTAGATTCAAACTTGCTTCTCTCTTGCCTAGACTACTTGAGTAGGTGAGATAACAGGCAAGGACCACTGTACCCAGCTACGTGGATACTCTCTTTTTCTTTCCTTCCTTCCTTTCCTTCGTACTGGAGATTGAACCCAGTGCCATCTTACTGAGCTATATCCCCAGTGCATTTAAAAATTATTAGATGGTCTCACTAAGTTGCCTAGATTGGGTTTAACTTGAGATCCTCCTGGCTCAACTTCCTAAGTGCTGGTGTCACCAGGAAACTGGGTTCTGACCCTGTGAAGAACTGGACCCTAGTTTACTTCAGTTTGTTTGTTTGTTTTTGCATTACCAGGGATCAAACTTGGACCTTTGTGCTTCCAAGATAAGTGTGGTACCACTTGAGCTAAACCCCCAGCCCACTTTCTTCAGCTTTATATGCCTTTATGAAAGAGTTCAGTCAAGAAAATAGGTGGCCGTGCAGATGTATAGGCAGAGTTTATTTATCTTATTTTATTTTTATTTTTTTCTGAGACAGAGTCTTGCTTTGTAGTTTAGGCTGGCACTTAAATCACTATGTAGTCCAGGATAGCCTCAAACTCACAGCAATCCTCCTGCCTCTGCCTCCCTAGTGCTGAGATTACAGGCATGAGCCACCATGCCCAACCTGTATAGGTAGATTTTATTATAGAGTAGGTATCTAGAGATTTACACCTTCAAGTATTAAAGAAGGTGGTGTCAGTCGGCATCTACACTCCTATCAAAGTTTGGATACTTTTTTTATACACACAAAAGTCACTCTTGGAGTTCAGGGAACTATGAGGATTAAGATGCTTATTGGCATATTTTAAAAGGTTACTTTGGGGGCCAGAGGGTTAGCTCAGTGGTTCCGGCGCCTGCCTCGCAAGCGCAAGGACCTGAGTTCGATCCCTGGAAACCACATATAATGCTGGGCGTGGAGACTCACGCCCACCAACAATCAACACCGCATACCACAGTGCCGGGCGTGGTGGCTCACCCCTGTAATCCCAGCACTCGGGAGGCAGAGACAGGAGGATTGCTGAGTTCGCGGCGGCTTGCCTGGGCACCATAGTGAGCTCAGGGCCAGCCTGAACTACAATGCGAGATCCTGTCTCAAAAAAAAAAAAAAGGTTACTTTGGAACTGGCACGTGCTTTTTTTATTCTTAATGTTCCCTCAGAGGCCTTGATCATGTAAAAAATTTAGGAAATAAACTTATAAAAGAAAAAATTATAATCCAAATTAGGTCCCAGCCCCAGGCAAGAGGGTCTTTAAAGAATGTTTCTTTGGGCTGGAGATTTAGCTTAACGGTTCTGGTGTCTGCCTACCAAGTGCAAGGTTCCTGGTTTGATCCCAATAACCACATACAATAATACTGGGCATGGTGACTCATGCCCACCAGCAATCAGTACCACATACCACAATGCTTGGCGTGGTGGCTCACACCTGTAATCCCAGTACACAGGAGGCAGAGGCAGGAGGATTGCTGAATTCGAGGTTTGCCTGGGTTACATAGTGAACTCAGGGCCAGCCTGAACTACAGAACAAGACCCTGTCTTTAAAAAAAAAAAGTTTCCTTTCCTGGTATCAATGGGCCACACATATCCTATGGCAACTAAGAATGCTACATTCCTTGTTCTACAAAGAGAAACCTTATAGTTTTGTGTCTGACACCTAATAAATAATTATTTCTGAGAAAGGATCTCACTGTGTATTCTAGACTGGCCTCAAACATCCTGTGACCCTCCTGCTTCACCTGGGATTACAGGTATGTGCCACAATGCCTGGCTTCCTGAGTGATTACACATTGAAGACTCTGTTTCTTTATTTAACTGTAACTGTCGAAGAGTACTATTTTGGACCCCTCAGTCCCTCAGGCCTGCTAATGTTCTGCCAGGTACTTTGGGTTGAGGATGAGGCTCAGTAGTCGAGCTATTGCTTGACAGGGACAAGGCCCCGAGTTTGATCTCCAGCAGGAAAAAGAAAAGCCTTTTAGATATAAAAGCCCACATCTGCAATATCTGTTTGTGACTCAAGGCCAATAAACCTTTTTAATGGCTTAAAATCAAGAGGCCTCATATGGTCTAACCATGAGCACAAGAAGCGTGTCCCAACAAAGCTGCAAAAGATGTAATTACCTTTCAGATCCAGAAATCTCTCCCAGGATAGCCTAAGAAAGAAAGACCCTCATTGTCAGCCAGACAAGGAGAGTTGAGATTATTAAAATAAACTCCACTGAGAGCTGATTCCTTTAGACAAAGAGGCATGTGTTTCTGATTCCAGCTGGCTGGCTGCCTGGTGCCTGCCCAACAAGCTGCACCCTCCTGCTGGTGGAGACTAAAAACACTGACTGTGCTGGTCACAAAGCCAGGCCTTCAAAATGCAAGACAAGACTGGAGGAGAATCTTATCTTTTCTTTCTTATGGCGACAAAAGAGACAAAGAAAATGGTAACTATTCCCCAGAGATATGGATCAATAGGTAATGGGTACTCAGAACCAAATTCACAAAAGCAAAAAAAAAGAATTAATTCTTCCTCACTATGTAGCTCAGGCAAGCCTTCAACTCAGCAGTCCTCCTGCCTCTGCCTCCTGAGTGCTGGGATTACAGGCGTGAGTCACCAAGTCCAGCATTTGTGGTATGTGGTACTGATTGCTGATGGGCATGAGTCACCATGCCTGGTATTGTTGGATGTGGTTACTGGGGATTGAACCAGGGACCTTGTGCTTGCTAGGCAGGTGCTGGAACCACTGATCTAAATCTCTGGCCCCAAATAATTAATTCTTAAAAATGTTCTTATCTTGACAGTCTGAATTCAGAAAGGAAAAGACAGGAAGACTGTGAGAGTAGGTGCCTCTGTAATCAGGTACTCTAGATAGAAACAGAGCAGCGCTGACTTTCATAAGGATTCCTACTGGTGCTAGGTTTTGTCAGTTCTCTCAGGATTCCCCAAGGCTCCAGAGCAGAGGGCCATGTCAGACTTCTAGGATTGTATCCCCCCAACACACACATTGGACACTGTAGGGACAGCCAAAGTCCACTTCCAACCTGTTGGTGAGGTCCCAGTTCGGACTGAGAATTAAATCAACAGTAAAATGCATAACAGGAAAAGAACGTAGAACAGTATTTGGTACCAGTTTTACATGGCACAGGAGGTCTTATAAAGATATGAAAGAAACATTTACTTCTATAGTGAACTGGGCAAAGCATAGTGAAAAGAAGCAATTAGATCACATGGGGAGGCTTAGATGATAAGGGTTATTGTAAATTCTGTACAAATATTCTCCACTTCTCAACCCTGAGGATCACAATTTCATCTTCTGCTTTTAAAAAATAGCATGAACTTCATTCTGTACCTCTTGCTTTTTCAAGTGCTTTTAACTTAACTAGTCAATAAGCCAGCATGATATTCTTTAACTCATTCTTGCTGTATAGGGGAAGGGCCCCTGCTCTTACTCATTCTAAGGCCTAGTCTGAAGGAGCTGAACTTTTCATAGAGAAGGAAGAATAAAAAATGAGCCCAACACAGAGACTACAAGAAATAGCTAAAGGAGGGTTGAGGGTGTAGGTCAGTGGCAGAGCACTTGCTTAGCATGTGTGAGGCCCTGGGTTCTGTACCCAGTATCTTGGAAGGAAGAAAGGAATGAAAGGGAGAAGGAAGAAAGGAAGGAGGGACGGAGGAAAATAAAAGCTAAAAGATCGGGAGGCAGAGGCAGGAGGATTGCTGAGTTCCAGACTTGTGTGGGCTACATAGTGAGCTCAGGTCCAGCCTGAACTACAAACGAGACCCTGTCTCAAAAAAAAAAAAAAAAAGCTAAAAGAACGACTAGGAGTAACTCTATCATAGGTTCAATCTCCAGTATAAAGAATGAGGCCTGGTTGGCCTCCTCATGAGCACTGAGAAGAAAGAGGGCATGCAGACACACTAACATGCTTCAGGGAAAAGCAAGGAGACCTGACAGTAAATTGTTTACCCCAAGCAGCACCATGGAGGATGGGAGACAGATGAATCCTGGGGAACTCACTACCACCAAAATAAAAAAATACATATATACACATATATGGCCTGGGTATTAGAAAGGTCAGACCGGAAATTAGGGTCTTTTTCTCTTCTTCTTCCTTTTTATTTATTTTTTTGGTACTGGGGATCGAACCCAGGAGCTTGTGCTTGCGAGGCAGGTGCAGTGCCACTGAGCTACATCCCTGGCACAAACTAAGGTTTCTAAGGAGAGATGTCTGGAAAACGAGAGGTGGGATTCTTCCCAGAGAGGCTAATCTAGGGAACCTGGATCATCCTTTGGCAGACAGGCTAGAAGGAAATGGGAGGAGGATGTATAGCTAGCTGGTAAGAGGTAGGGCACAGGGGGCCAGATGGGTCAGGACTAGAGAAGGGAAGAAAAAAATTAATAGGGAAAAGCTGGGAAAGGTCATATGGGTCAACATGCTGGGCAACTTTGAGTATTGGAGTTTGAGCTAGTCTGAGGAGAGTGGACAGAATGACATACAGGACAAACTGCAGAAGATGCAGAAACTGGTTTTGTTGGGGTTGTTGGTGAAGTTTTTTGTTTTATTTGTATAAACTATGTCTCTTTTCTCTTTAAATTTTGAGACAGTGTCTCATCAACTCACTAAATTTCCAAAACTAGGCTCAAACATGAGATCCTCCTGCTTCAGCCTCTAGAGTGCTGGGGTTACAGGTGTGTGACACCATACCAGGCCACACACAAAGTTAGTGTTTAGCTTTTTTTTTTTTTTTTTTTTTAGTTTTTGAGGCAGGGTCTCACTTTGTAGTTCAAGTTGGCCCTGAACTCACTATGTAGCCCAGGCAAGCCTTGAACTCAGCAATCCTCCTGCCTCTGCCTCCCGAGTGCTGGGATTACAGGCTTGAGCCACCAAGCCCAGTATTTGTGGTATGTGGTACTGATTGCTGGTGGGCGTGAGTCACCACGCCCAGTATTGTTGTATGTGGTTACCAGGAATTGAACCAGGGACCCTGTGCTTGCTAGGCAGACACTGGAACCACTGAGCTAAATCTCTGGCCTGCTTTGGCTGAATTTTATTAATATATCTGTCCGTTTTTATCCTCTCAAGACATGCATCACTACCATGTCACTCAAACCAAATCTCTTTTTCCCCCTTTACCAGGCCCTCACCTCTAACCATGAATGTTATCTTCCTGTATTTGTCGAGTTAATTTCCTCTTCGTTGGAATTTCCTTTTGCAATTCCATTTCTTTTTTTTTTTTTTCTTTTTGAGACAGGGTCTCGCTTTGTAGTTCAGGCTGGCCCTGAGCTCACTATGTAGCCCAGGCAAGCCTTGAACTCAGCAATCCTCCTGTCCCTGCCCCCCCGAGTGCTGGGATTACGGGCGTGAGCCACCATGTCCGGCATTGTGGTATGCGGTGTTGATTGTTGGTGGGCGTGAGTCTCCACGCCCAGCAGTCTATGTGGTTACCGGGGATTGAACTCAGGACCTTGCGCTTGCGAGGCAGGCGCCAGAACCACTGAGCTAACCCTCCGGCCCCTGCAATTCCATTTCTGCACAAGGGTGGCATGTAAGATTTTAACTTCTCTGACGCCATTTTTTCTTCCTCAATCAGTGGCAACAGTTCACCTGCTAAATCAGAAAGATTACTCTTGATTTCATATTCTAGTTTGTACTGGATGGAATCCGGAACAAAGTCAGCTTTGTGCAACATCAGTTCCAGCTTATCCACTTCCACCTCCATGTTAAATAGTTCCTTTGCCCATTTTTGTTGTTGTTGTTGCTTAGATGTAAGAGTTCTCTATATCGTTTGAATATAATCCCCCATCAGATACGGAGTTTGACAATATTTTCTCCCATTCTGTGAATTCTCTTTTCACCTTCTTTCATTTTTAGGGGGGCAGTTAGGAGTTGTTAGATTAAACTCATGTCTTATGCATGCTAAACATTTTCACTTTCTCACTGATGTCCTTTGAAGCACAAAATGTTCCTATTTATTTTTTCATTTCATTTTTTATTAGTACATGTGTATAATTCATGCAGTTTATAACCATCTTGGAGAGTGACTACATGCACATATTATACCTTCTTTATGTTTATCTCCCTCTCCTTCCCTCACCTTCTCTCCTCCTCTGGTTTCCCAATCACCTTTTTCATAACTGTTGCTGTTATTTGTCTCAGCACAAATGGTCTATGTTATGGTCTATAATGTTTACTTTGATTAGGATTATTACGTTCCTGTACATGGCATATCTTTGCCTTCTTTCCCCTTCCTCTCCCTCTTCCCCTTTACTTGTTTCCTCGGTCCGTTTCCCGATTGGGTGAGACCTGTCCATCTTTTATCATTTTCTTTGTATGTACTTTGTCTCACTCAAATGAGAGATACCATACGGTATTCATGCTTGTGTGTCTGATTTGTTTCACTCAGGGTTATGTTTTCCAGGTGGATCCATTTTCCTCAAATAGCCTCAGATAGCATTTTCCTAAAATGCCTCAAATTTGTCATTCCTTATACGTGAGTAGTATCCATTATCCATAAATACCACACTTTATTCATCCAATCATCTATTGATGGGTATACAGGCTGCTCAAGGATTTAGCTATTACAAATTGTGCTGCTAGAAACATTGGTATGCAATTATCACTGTAATAAGATGTCTTAAATTCTTTTGGGAAGGTAACAGGTTTCTATTTAAATAAAATCCTTTTTTTTTTTTTTTTAACCAGGGATTTAACTGCAGATCTTGAACTTTCAAGGTAGGTGCTGCAACCACTGAGATAAATCCCCAGGCTTTTTTTTTTTTCTCTTAGACAGAGTCTCACTATATAGTTCAAACTATATAGTGTCCTCAAATTCATAGGGTAGGGGTGGAGATTTTAGCTCAGTGGTTCCAGCACCTGCCGAGTAAGCACAGGGTCCTGAGTTTGATCCCCAGTGACTGCATACATAGTGAGCACAGGGCCAGCCTGAACTACAAAGCAAGACCCTGTCTCAAAACAAAAACAAAACAAAAAATCTCAGGGGGATCCTCCTGCCTCTGCCTCCCAAGGGTTGGGATTATAGGTGTGCCACTATACCTGGCTCAAAATTCAATTTAACTGTTTATGTTTTTGGTTGCTTGAACTTCTGGGATCATATTTAAGAAATCACTGCCTAACCCAATGTCACCAAATTTAACTTCATGTTTTCTTCCAAGAGTTTTATACTTTTAGCTCTTATATTTAGGTCTTAGGTTGATTTTGTTTATTTTGGCTTTGGTGTTTTAAAACAGGGTCTTACTATGTAATTCAGAGTGGTCTTGAACTCACAACTCTCCTGTCTGTGCTTCCTAAGTGCTGGGATTACAGGCAGGCAGTTGGTTTCTTAGATTTATTTTGAGGTTGTTTGTTTTGTTTTATTTTGAGACAGGGTCTCGCTTTGTAGTTCAGGCTGGCCCTGAGCGCACTATGTAGCCCAGGCAAGCCTCAAACTCAGCAATCCTCCTGCCTCTGCCTCCCAAGTGCTAGGATTACAGGCGTGAGCCACCACACCTGGTTTGAGTTAACTTTTATATTTGCTAGGAGGTAGGGGTCCAACTTCATTCACTCATATGGGAATACCAGTTGCTTCAGCATAATTGTTGAAAAGATGATTCTTTCCTCTATGAAATTCTTTTGGCATTCTTTTCAAAAATCAGTTGGCCATGGCTGGCATTGTGGCATATGCCTATAGTCCCAGTGGTTGAGAGACTGAGGTAGGAAGATTACTGTGAGTTCGAGGCTAGCCTAGACTACATAGTAAGACTCTGTCTCAAAACAAACAAACAAGTGAGTTGGCCATCAAGAGAACAGGAACACAAGCCACAGACTGAGAAAAACATATTTTCAAATTCTTGTCTTGTTTAGGACTGTCATCTAAATATGTGAAAAATTATTTGGGTATGTATGTGGTATTGAAGATTGAACCCAGAGCTTTTGCACTGAGTTACATTCCCATCTCTTTTTATTTTGAGATGGGTTTTGCTACACCTCTAAGTTCTTCAGCTTGGATTTGAGCTTGTGATCTTTCAGCCTCAGACTCCCAGAGTGCTGGAATTATGGGAACGTATCACCAAATGGAAGGAGAAAAAGTGAGCTGAAATTCTGAATAAACATCTCACCAAGGAAGATTCACAGATGGCAAATAAACATATGAGAAGATGCTCAATACCAAGTCACTAGAAAAATGTAGAAGGGAACAACAGTGATTTGCTATTACATAGCCACTTACTTTGTTTTAGGTACTGGGGATCGAACTCAGGATGCTGTGCTTGCCAGGCAGGTGGAGCGCCACCGAGGTGCCTCCCTGGACTCACTACACACTTGTAGGAATGCCCAAAATCCAGAATATTGCCAGTGGCAATTGTTGGTAAGGATGTAGAACAACAGGAATGGGAATTTGTGGCTGGTGGGAATGCAACAACATACAACTACTTTGGAAGACAATTTGGTGGTTTCTTACAAAATTAAACCTTCTTACCATATAACCCAGCAATCACGCTTCTTGGTATTTACCCAAACAAATTGGAAATTTATGTCTACACAAAAACTTGTATATGGACGTTTATGGCAGCATTATTTATAATTGCCAAAACTTGGAGACAACCAGAGATACTCTTCTGTGAATAGATAAATAAATGGTAACACATTCAAACAGTGGGATATTATTCTTTTTAATGAAAGAAGTTTATGATAATTAGATATTATTCTTTCATAAAAAGACATGAAAGAACCATAAATACATGTTACTGAGTGGGGAAAAAAGCCAATCTGAAAAGCCTATGTGCTATGCAGGACATTTTAGAAAAAGCTAAAAGTATGGAGACAATAAAAATGTCATTGCTTCCAGGGCCTGGAGTGAGGAGGAAAAGGGTTAATAGATGGAGCATATAGGATTTGCAGAGGGGTGACACCGTGTATCCATGTCATTTTGTCAGAACCCACTGTACCCAACACCAAGAGTGAAGCCACATACTTACCTTGGGCTGTGAACAATCACAATATCTCAGTGTAGGTTCATTCATTGTAACAAATGTACTAACTTTGGTGCTGGATATCAAGAGTAGGACAGACTGCACATCGGGGGCAGGGAGTAAGTTGGGAATCATCTGTACTTTCTGCTCGATATTGCTGTAAACCTAAAAGTTGTCTGACAAAGTCTGTTTTTAAAAATTAATTGTCCATAAATGTAAGGGTTTATTTCTACGTTCTTAATTCATTAATTTCTATGCTTCATTAATTTCTATGTCTAACTGTATGTAGTACCACAGGCTTGATTACTATAGCTTTGTGATCCATTTAGAAATCAGAAATTGTGACTTTTTTTAAAGACAGTATTTCACTATATAGTCAAACTCACAGTGATCCTCCTGCCTCAGTCCCCTGAGTGCTGAGTTTACAGGTGTGCACCACCACATCAGGGGCAATCTTGTTCTTACAAAATTATTCTGGGTCCTTCGCATGTCTATATGAATTTTGGGATCACTTAGGGTTTTTTTAAATTTATTTTTGCAGTATGAGGGATGGAACTCAGGACCCTCCACTTGCCAGGCAGGCACTGTTCTGCTGAGCTAAATCCCTAGCATGGAATCACTTAGATTTTTTGTTTTTTGTTTTTGTGTTTTGCAGTATGGGGAATCGAACTCAGGACCTTGCACTTAGGAGTATCACTAAGCTAAATCCCAAGGCCAGGGTTCCCTGCCTGCTGCTCCGTCCTCTACACAGGCACTCAGGCCAGCAGGCTGAGACCTGGCCTCACATTCTCCTTGTGGGTAGTGGCTGGGCAGTAGGGTGCCTCTTCCCTGATATGTTCACAGGGATGAGTCAGGGGACTCAGTATTGCAAACTGGAAGCCAAATGAACTCTTTTCAGAGTACTTCTAAATTTGTCTACATCTTTTTGCTGATATTTTATTTGTTCGTTTTGGTTCCAGGGATCAAACTCAGTACCTTGCAGTTGCAGCACAGGTGTGGCACCACTAAGCTAAATCCCCAGCCGTATTTTATTTATTTTTTCAGGATTGGGCTTTAAACTCAGGACCACTTCCTTACTCCTATTTATTTAGGAGACAGTGTTTTACTAAATTGCCAATCCTGGGTTTAAACTCATAATCCTCCTCCCTCCGCCTCCCAGAGTGCTGGGATTACGGGTACGCACCACCACGTCCAGATCCAGTGTTTTACTTCTATTCATTCCTCTTCAGAGAAAAGCTCAACCACTTTGGCTGGACTGTAATAAAACAACAGAATAGTATCAAGCCTAATTATAAGCGTATGGTTGAAACCTCCCGGAATTACTAAATCTCAAAGATGTTCACCTTCTGATTCATTTAAGTACTCTTTATCAAGCCTTGTCACAGGATGCCATGGGCTCGCAGTCTCAGCTGGAAAGCCTTGTGTTCCCCCTACTGCAGCCTCCCCTGCCAGGGCCTCACTGCCTAAATAGGGCAGTAAAATTTGAGCCACCCACTCAAATTTCCCTCAGTCCTTAATGACGTCACTTGGTCCTCAGACCGCTTAGCACCTTCTCTTGACAGTTTGTTGGCTTCATTGTCTATGAATCCCAGATGACCCAGAACACGCACCCCTGAAGGTCGAGGCCCTGGGGAACCTCTCCAACTCCACAGTCCTTGCTTGTGGGAAACGGGAAGGGAATGAATTGGGACCTTTGGATTAGGTTCCAGTCTCCTGTGAGTCCAGGGCACACGATGAAATAATAAAAAGATAGAAGCGAGG
>PVIC010028740.1:0-23094 GCA_004025085.1 Thryonomys swinderianus
TTTTTTTTTTTTTTGAGACAGGGTCTCGCTTTGTAGTTCAGGCTGGCCCTGAGCTCACTATGTAGCCCAGGCAAGCCACTGTGAACTCAGCAATCCTCCTGTCTCTGCCTCCTAAGTGCTGGGATTACAGGCGTGAGCCACCACGCCCGGCACTAGCTTTTAGTATTTTGAGGAAAAATCCTGAGTGTTTTCCAAAGTGATTGCTTTATTTTATAATTTCATCAGCAGTATATGAAGGTTCTAATTTCTCTACTTCTTGCTGACACTGGCTAACATCTGTCTTGGAGATTATAGTCATATTAATAAGTGTGAAATGATATCTCATGTGAGTATGTGTGTGTGCATGTGCATGTGCTGCAATAGTGAGGACTGATCCCAAGGCCTTACATGTGATGGGCAACTGCTCCACCAGTGGTTTTGATTTCCTTCTTCTCCCTGATGGTTAAACTTATTGAGCATCTTTTCATATCTTTATTGGCCATTTGTATATCTTCTTTGGAGATATGTTTATTTTGATATTTTTGCCGATTTTAAAGTTGTCTTTTTTTTTTTCTTCCTTCTTTTGGTATTAGGGTTTGGGAATTCAACTCAGGGTCTTTGTTTTTTTATTTTGAGGCAGGATTTTGCTAAGTCACTAAACTGAATTGAATTTGGGATTTTCCTGCTGCAGCCTCCCAGCATGTTGGGATTACATGCATGTGTCACCATGTCTGGCTTGTGGCTTTTAAAAATGATACCAGTTAGGGGATGGGGATGTAGCTGAGTGGTACCATGCCTACCTGGCAAGTGCAAAGTCGTGAGATCAGTCCCCAGTACTAGAAAAAAAATTTTTGAGTTATATGAGTGATTTTTTTTATGTATTTGGATTCAAGGCTTTATCAGTTGTTTGATTTGCAGATATTTTCTCTCATTCTTGTTGTATGTCTTTTCATTGTTTATATATATTTTTTCTTTCTTCTTTTCTGGTATTGAGGATCAAACTCAGGACCTTGCATTTGCGAAGCAGGCACAGTACCACTGAACTAAGTCCCCGGCCCATTTCAGCACACAGTTTTAAGTTTTAATGAAGCAGAGTTTATTTTCTCTTGTCACTTGTGCTTTTGTTGGCATAGTTAGGAAAAAGTTCCCAATCCAGGGTAGGAGATTTAGCTCTGTGGTTCTGATGCTTGCCTAACAAGCACAAGGTCCCTAGTTCGATCCCCAGTAACCACATACAACAATACTGGGTGTGTTGACTCATGCCAACCAGCAATCAGTACCACACACCACAATGCCAGGTGTGGTGGCTCATGCCTGTCATCCTAGCAGTCCTGGAGGCAGAGGCAGGAGGATTGCTGAGTTTGAGGTTTGCCTAGGCTACATAATGAGCTCAGGGCCAGCCTGAACCACAAAGCGAGAGCCTGTCTCTGGAAAAAAAAAAAAAAAGTTTCCAATCCAAAGGCATAAAGATTTGATGTCAAAATCATACAGTCTTCAATACTGTAGCTTTGTGTAGAAGGTTTTTGTTTGTTTGTTTGTTTTTGGTATAACCAGGGATCAAACTCGACTTTGTGCCTTTGCAGTAGGTGCCATTGACCCACATCCTGAACCCTCTGTGTAGAAAGTTTTGTATTTGGTACAATGAATCTTCAAGGTTTGTTCTTCCTTCAAGATTGTTGTGGCTACTTAGGATTCCTTCCCATATATAATAAAATATTTTACACAAAATTTTAAATTAAGTGGCAAAGCCATTTATAAAATGACTTCTGAGTAGAATTTAAAAATTTTATGAAATCACCTCAGTTACAGATGCATAGTTTATAGAAAACAAGCTTTTCTTTAACTTTTTCTTTCCATTTTTGTTCCTCTTCCTCTTTTCTTGTTTCTTTTTTTGAAAAGAAACATCTTGCTCTATAGTTTAGGATGGCCTTGAGCTCACTGTGTAGCCCAGGCTGGCCTCACACTCACAAAGATCCTCTTGCCACCGCCTCCCCTGTGCTGGGGTTACAGGTGTGCCACTATGCCTGGCTCCTCTTTTTTCTCTTTTCTGATACTTTACTATTTAAACAACAGATTTATAATTTGATAACACTACCTCTTTGAATTGGACTCTCTTTTGCTGTATTTGTTGTAAGAAACAAAGAAAAAGTGTACCTAGCAGCTTACACTGAATTTTTCGTTTGTTTGATTAAATTAATAACATCAGTATGTATTTGGGAAAACTAAGAAGCTACTAAAAGTCTTCTTCCTTACATAGTCCAGATATTTTAATCATGACTTAAAGTAATGTATATCATTTTACCAAGCATTATAAAATTCTGTTTTGTGATTTCAGTACTTTTAGTT
Organism: Thryonomys swinderianus; assembly: GCA_004025085.1. Lineage (NCBI taxonomy): Eukaryota > Metazoa > Chordata > Mammalia > Rodentia > Thryonomyidae > Thryonomys > Thryonomys swinderianus. The sequence goes on from PVIC010028740.1 coordinate 2,326, forward strand.
TTTCATGCACAACAGTAACTCAAAAGTTTCTCTCCTTTAGGCTATTGCATTACCTCCGATAGCCAAGTGGCCATACCAGAATGGTTTTACATTTCATACCTGGCTCAGAATGGACCCTGTAAATAACATTAATGTAGATAAGGACAAACCATATTTATATTGGTATGTATTTCAGTACCTGATTAATGTTAATATCTTACTTTGAAAATGAGAATATTTAGAGATAAAATGGGAGCTTATTTTCATAGTTTCAGAACCAGCAAAGGTCTTGGTTACTCTGCTCATTTTGTTGGAGGCTGTTTGATTATAACGTCAATAAAATCAAAAGGAAAAGGCTTTCAACACTGTGTGAAGTTTGACTTTAAGCCACAAAAGGTATGTGATCTTGCTGAATCTTAGTTATGTTAATGAGCTGTGTGGGGCTTGAAAGTGCTGTGCTTTAATGATATTTACATAACATGTTTATATGTTGTTTCTGAACTCAGGTTACATGATTTCATAAGCATACATTACTGGACAAATACTATGATTTGTATCATAGACACTGGATACTTATTTATAGACTTTAGGATAAATGTAAGGAAAAATATTACTGTTGAATTTTAGGCAATGTAAATTTAATGTGTTTTTTTGTACCTTACAACTAAGAAATGACTGATTAACAAAATGTGTAGAGACATATGCAGGCAGATACTTAAGGCAAATATAAAAAAATTTTTTTTTTTTTGGGGGGGACAGGGTCTTATTTTGTAGTTCAGGCTGGCCCTGAGCTCACTATATAGCCCAGGCAAGCCTCAAACTCAGCAATCCTCCTGCCTCTGCCTCCCAAGTGCTGGGATTACAGGTGTGAGCCACCACACCTGGCTGTGTTGAGATTTTTAACAGGGTGTTTGTACTAGATAATTTAGTTTTTTGAGGGTATACATGAAATTTTTCATAAACCTGGGTAAATTATTTAGTGATTTAACTTCTTTTCAGTGGTGAGCTTCCCTGGAAAAATATTGTTCCAGAAGTTGAATACTGTATTTAATAAAGATTCTCTTCAAATTTAGGTTTCAGTACAGTTTAACCATTTTTACTTACTTTCCGTATGGTTGTATTCTTGGAAGAATCAGCATCTTTTTTTGTGTTCCTGTTTTTGCTTACTCAGTGGTACATGGTGACCATAGTGCACATTTATAACCGATGGAAGAACAGTGAGCTTCGGTGTTATGTCAATGGTGAGCTAGCTTCCTATGGAGAGATAACATGGTTTGTCAACACCAGTGACGTAAGTACTTGCAAAATGTGTCAGTGAAAAACAAACTTTAAAAGGTAAATTTGGCTAGCATGTTAGTTTATTAACGGAGCTTATTAATATGTCACATAGGGTATTGTCTTTTTTTTTTCTTCCCTGCAGTACAGTCCTGGGCATTGAATCTAGAGTCTTAGTTATGGTAGAGAAGTGCACCATCACTGTGCTATATCCTCATCCCTTTTTACTGTGAGACAGTCTCACGGAGTTGTTCAGCCTGGGCCTTGAACTCATAATACTCCTTTGTTGGCCTCTCAAGTAGCTAGGATTTCAGGGTGGGCACCACTGTGTCTGGTCAGTACTTTTTTCTATTATTAATTTATTTTGGATGGAGTGAGAGAGAGTTATCAGTAGCAGTGGCTATGTCTTGACAGTGTTTAGGTCATTAGTCTGATGGTCAAAATAAATAGGAGCTCCCTAGTGGATTCTGATCATTTTTATGAATGAGGTATATATTGCATGCCCAGAGATTTTGCATAGCGTCTATAGATAATCACTATTTGTAGTACTATGTTTTCAGGGTGCAAAAAGATAGTTAGGTTAGAGTAAAATTTACAAAGCTCTTATTTTCCACTAGTAACATTCATTTTATAGAAAACTTAAGCTAAAACTAAGGAAAATGAACAAATTATACTCCCTATTCACATTCACTTCTTTCATATGACTTGGCTGAATATAATATGTGTACTCTGTACTGTGTAATGTTTATTGTTGGAATTCAAAGTGTTACATCAGACAGATTTTTCATTTTAGCTCTGTCACTTTCTCTTTGTCCTTTTTTTTTTTTTTTTTGAGACAGGGTCTCACTTTGTAGTTCAGGCTGGCCCTGAGCTCACTGTGTAGCCCAGGCAAGCCTCAAACTAAGCAATCCTCCTTTCTCTGCCTCCTGAGTGCTGGGATTAAAGGTGTGAGCCACCACACCCGGCACTGTGGTATGTGGTATTGATTGCTGGTAGGAGTGAGTCACCACGCCTAGCATTGTGTGTGGTTACTGGGGATTGAACTCAGGACCTTGCACTTGTGAAGCAGGCGCCAGAACCGCTGAGCTAAATCTCCAGCCCCTGACTTTTTGCTCTTAATGTGTTTAACTTCAGTTTTTAAAAAATGAGCATTAAGGAGTTTGTACTCAAGCAAATTGTTGTGATGGTTAAAGAGATGATGTAAATAACACATCATTATTCTTAGCAAAAAGCTTTGTAAAGAATAAATGTTAGTGATCTTTCTCTTCTTTAGCTCAAAAGTGAGAGCAGAGTGATGGTCGGTACAGTAAGTCCCAAACCTAATTCACTATTTTGTCTTTGCACCAAAGCCTGCTCTTCTGTCTGGATATTGGGTTATGCAACTATGAACCTTCTCAGCTTTAATTATTTGTCTGATTCCTTTTTTAGTACTCTTTTGTCATCCAGCTGTATTTATTGTACTTTAGAAAACTTGTGCATTTCCATGATGTCTTTCCTGATTTCCGCCTCACATAGGAATGAAGTGAAATGCTAAATAGGTTTTTCTTTTTCAATTCAGATATCACTTAGAATGCAAAAAACATTTATACCAATATAGAGTTTTATTATTCTTGGAGCATATACTTGCCTTTTCTCTAATAAAGTCTTTTTTTTTCTCCCCATAGACCTTTGACAAATGTTTCCTGGGCTCATCAGAAACCGCAGATGCTAACAGAGTATTCTGTGGACAGATGACTGCAGTTTACCTTTTCAGTGATGCTCTTAATGCAGCTCAAATTTTTGCTATTTATCAGTTGGGTCTGGGATACAAGGTACTTCACTTTCTGTCCATTTCTTTAGCAGTGTTGCTGGGCGTTGTTTTGAAGGTGGTTTGTGCATGGGGAGAGTGATCTTCAGTTACCAAACTATAGGTAACTGGAGTTCCCACAGGAAAGTCACAGGTTCTGATGGTATTAGACCTTTTAGGGAGAAGTGCAGTATATTGACCTGTGTGGGGTACTGTGCAGACCATGACCTCTAGTTTCACTTTTACCTCTTACTGCATTTCTTCTGATGATGTTATCTTCACAAAAAATCGACACATAAAAGTGTGCATATTTATGAGGTACCATGTTATATGTTTTATATATGTTGATGTTCTAGCCAGGAGAAGCTTACCTCTCCTTGAACATTTATCGTTTCTTTTTGATGAATATATCCATAATATTTTCATGTACTTTTATGAAGTATGCAGTATCTCCATTGTCACCCTGTGCTGTACAGTAGCATTCCATAATTGCAGAACTCCTTTCTTTAGCTTAGTATCCATGGACTAACAATCTCAATCTCTCCCTCCCCACTGCTTCTCCATCCTCTGTTAACCACTGTTCTGCTCTCACTTTTGAAGAGATAACATTTTTATATTCTACATATAAGTGACATCACGCAGTATTCACTGAACATGTATTCTCCAGTTCCTGTGTTGTTGAAGACTGATTTCTATCCTTTTTAGTGAATTAATAGTATTCATTGTATATATATATTTTCTTGATACATTCCTTAATAAACATTTTTCTATTTAATGGCTGCTTTGAATAAAATGCTGCAGGAACCATGAGAGTACGGAGACTTTTTAATATACCAATTTCATTTTCTTCGTTTCAAGATTGAAACTGCCTGATCTTATGCTAATTTTATTTTTAGGTTTTGGAGGAACCACTGTAATGTTTTCCACACGATACCTTCTGATTTACATTCCCACTGGCAGTGTACAAGGGTCCCTTTTCTCTATAGCCTTGCTAGTATCTGTTATCTCTTATATTGTGAATAGTCACTCTTATTTGAATGGTGTGTTTTTCATTTGCATTTCTCTGGTGATCAATGATGTTGAATATGTTTCATAAACTTTTTGTCTGCATATCTGTTGAGAAATGTCTGTTCGTGTGTACTGTCCATTTTTAACTACACTATTTACTTATAAGTATTTTATGTTCTATATACAATTTTTAATTTTTATTAGTATGTGCTTGTGGTGCACAATGATTATATACATTATGGGGAATTGGTACATGTACATGATACATCTCAATTATTTTTACTTCCCCTCTTCTCCCTCCCTGTTTCTTATATATTCTAGATAAGCAACTCTTGTCCAATATATAGTTTACAAAATTTTCTCTCATTTTAGGTTGTCTTTTCCATGTATTGTTTGCTTTGCATATAAAAGCTTCTAATTTTGATGTGATCCAAATTGTGAATATTAGCTCATGCTGCTTGTACCTTTGGGGCCTTCCCCAAAACAAATCATTGTCTGTCCAGTGTTGTGACTATGACTACTAGGTTCCATTTCGTGGGATATCTTTTCCCATGTCATCACCTTTTATCCATGTATCTTTGTGGGTGAAGTGAGTTTCTTGTGAGCAGGATGCAGTTGACTCCTGTTTTCTATCTATTCAGTCATTCTTTATCTTTTCTTTGGAAAACTGAATCCATTTATGCTTATGGCATTTTAATTGATACTTAAAGTCTTCTACCATTTCATTACTTGTTTACCAGTGTTTTTGTAGTTCCTTTTCTCCCTTACTCATACTCTTCCTTTGTGGTGAAGTGATTTTCTATAATGGTTTGTTTTGATATATGACTTTAGTTTTCATGTATCTGCTATAGGTTTTTGCTTTGTGGTTACGATGAGTTTTATAGCAAATACCTTTTGAATATTATAAACAATATCAACATTGAATTGATAACATTAACTGCAAGGATAGGAAAACAAAATGTAGGGAGAAAATACTAATACTTCAGTCCTCCTTTTTGACTTTTTGTTGTCCAATTTTATATGTTCACATATTGCCTAGCAGCATATTAGTTATTATTTTTAATTGTTTTATTTTTCTTTCTTTTTTAAAATTGAATTATTTATCGGTACATTTTATATACAACTCACAATCACACTTAACATTGGGGAATTTGTACTAGTATATGACAGAAGTTAATTCTCATTTTTACCCATATCCCCTTACCCCTTCTATACATGCTATTTCTTTTTCTTTCCAAATCATATTTATTCTTTCCCCTCATTACATTCCCCCACCACATTCCCTTTGAATATTTCCTATTTTACAAAATCTTTCATAATTCTAGAACTCATTTACATCTGCAGGTTCTCATACCAGAGAAAAGATAAGGTATTTACATAGCTGGGATCTATTTATTTCACTTATTAGTGTGTCCTCCAGGTGTATCCACTTGCACATAAATGAATGAATCATTGTCATTCTTTATGGCAGAGTAATACTCTATTTTTTTCTTTTAAACATATTTTCTTTATCCAGTCTCCAGTTGATGGGCAATTGGTTGTTTCCAAGATTGGGCTATCATGAACTGAGCTGCTATGAACAAGGGTGTACATCTGTCTTTCCAATGTGATTTTTAAAATTCCTTTGAGTATATTCCTAGCAGGGGGATAGCAGGGTCGAATGGAACCTCTAGTCCTGGTTTTCTGAGGAATCTCTACCTTGATCTCCACAATGGTTGTACAAGTCTACAATCTCACCAACGGTGGAGAAGGGTTCCTTTCTCCCCACAGCCTCGCCAGCATTTATTGTTGGGTGATTTTGCAGTAGCAGCCATTCTTTGTGGAGTGAGATGAAATCTCAATGTTGTTTTCATTTGCATCTCTCGAATGACCAGTGATGTTGAACATTTCTTCATATGCTTCTTAGCTGCTTTGACTTCTGCCTCTGAGAAGTATCTGTTCATTTTAGATGCCCATTTTTGAATTGGGTCTTTAAACTTGGGGAGGCTGATCTGCTTAAGTTTTTTATATATTGTAGTTAATAGCCCTTTGTCTGACAAACAGCTAGTAAAGATTTTTTCTCATGTTGTTGGTTGTCTTTTAGCAGTGCCAGTGATTTCTTTTGCTGTGCAGAAGCTTTTCAGTAGGATGAGATCCCATTTGTTGATTCTTTCTGCTAGTTCTTGTGCTATAGAGGTTTTGTTCACAAAGTCTCTGCCTAAGCCAGTGTCTCCAAGAGTTTTACCTAACCTGTTTTCCAGCAGGTTTATTGTTTCTGTTTTAATGTTCAAGTCTCGAGTCCATTGTGAATTTAGTTTTGTACATGGTGAAAGAGATAGTTCTAGCTTTAGGTTTTGGCAGGTTAAAGCCCAGATTTTCCAGCACCATTTGTTAAAGAGGCTTCTCTCCTCCATTGAGGGTGTTTGGCTCCTTTGTCAAAGATAAGGTGACTTGGTGTATCTGGGGTTGTTTCTGGATCTTCTAATCTATTCCACTGGTCCTTGGTCTGTTACTTTGCCAGTACCATGCAGTTTTTTCTTTTTTATCACAGTGGCTTTATAGTAGAGTTTTAAGTTGGGGATTGTAATCCCCCCTGCCATGTCATGGTTGCTTAGAGTTGCTTTTGTTGTTCTAGGTCTCTTGTGGTTCTAGCTGAATTTTTGTATTATTTTCTTTAGCTCTGTGAAGTATGGTGATAGAATTTCAATTGGAATTGTATTGAATCTGCATAGTAGTTGTGGGAGTATAGCCATTTTGACGATGTTGTACCCAAATATTTTTATCCTTTTCTATATTTGAGCAGTTTTGTTGTCTTTCTCTTTTCTTTTTTATGTTTTCTGCTTCCTTCTTACCTCTTCCCTCTTCCCTGTGTTTTCTCTCTAAACCTTGCATATGCCAGGAAAGTGCTGTTCTGCTGACCTACACTCCCATTCCCTATTATTATTTAATTGAATAGTGTTTGTATTTGTTTGACGTTCTTTTTTTTTTTTGCAACAGGGTCTCACTATGTAGTTCAGGCTGGCCCTGGACTTACTATGTAGCCCAGGCAAGGCTCAAACTCAGCAATCCTCCTGCCTCTGCCTCCTGAGTGCTGGGATTACAGGCGTGAGCCACCACACCCGGCTTGTTTGACATTCTTAAATTTCTCTGAAACCCAGTAGTGCATATATTCTTCATTAGCCCAATAGTTTATAGTTTCACATTCTCATAAGCAAGGTACTAGATTTGTAATTGTTCCATGTTTGTACCTCGTATTGGCATTTTTTTAAATATTGAAGTTTTGAATGACTGTGGTAGTATTTCATTGTGGCATTTTAAATTTTTATTTTTGCATGATTTTTGGGTACATTTGGGGATCAAATGAAGGCCTCATTCATGCGTGGCAGTACAGCTACAACTATTACTGTGTTTTTCTTTTTTTTTTTTGAGACAGGGTCTCGCTTTGCAGTTCAGGCTGGCCCTGAGCTCACTATGTAGCTCAGGCAAGCCTGGAACTCAGCAGTCATCCTGCCTCTGCCTCCTGGGATTACAGGTGTGAGCCACCATGCCCAGCACTGTGGTATGTGGTATTGATTGCTGGTGGGTGTGAGTCACCACACCCAGCATTGTATGTGGTTATTGGGATCGAACTCAGGGTCTTGGGTTTGTGAGGCAGGCGCTGGAACCACTGAGCTAAATCTCTAGCCCTATTACTGTGTTTTTAATTTGGATTCTTTTAGAATTTTTGTTCCTTCTTTATCTTTTTGCAGTACTACACATTGAACATGGGTGTTTGCACTGAGCAAATCCTCAGCTTTTTAAATTTAAAAAAAAATTTTGACACAGGGCCTCATTAAGTTACCCAGGTTGGTTTCAAACTTGTGATCATCTTGCTTCAGCCTCTCAAAGTGGTGTGGTACAGACATGTGCCGTGTTGTGCTCCACCAGTTATTCAGTGTCTTGAACTCATTATAGTCTACCAGAAAATGCTGTATCACTTTGCAGATGAAAAGACCCTATGAAAAGACCCTATGATCCTATAGTTTCTCCTCTGTCTGTTTCATAGTTTGGTGGACACACTCAGACCATATCTAAGCAATAGCACCGTCTCTCTCATTTTTCTCCCATTTTAATAGCCTACATATTTCCTTTTTTTAAAAATTGAATTCTTCATTGGTACATTTTATGTATAGCTCACTGTGTAATAGGAAGTATTCAAAGGGAATGTGGTAGGGGAAAGTAATGTGGGGAAAGAATACATATGATTTGAAAAGAAAAAGCACATGTTAATAGCTTACATATTTCTTAATGGAAGTTTACATTAATGAGTTTCTTAGCTTTAATTGTCTGAAAAAGATTTTACTTTGCTTTTATTCATGAAAACTAGTTCCATTGGTTATACTGTTCTGTGGCGATTGTTTTTCATTTCTGGTGATTTGTATTTAGATTTTCTTGTGTGGCTTATTGCTGTAACTATTCTTTATTAATTTTTTAATAATTTTTTATTAATTCTTTATTAATTCATAGGGCACGTTTAAGTTCAAAGCAGAAAGTGACCTTTTCCTTGCTGAGCACCACAAACTGTTACTGTATGATGGCAAACTCTCCAGTGCCATCGCCTTCACCTACAATCCACGGGCCACCGATGCCCAGCTGTGCCTCGAGTCCTCGCCGAAGGACAACCCTTCAATTTTTGTTCATTCACCACATGCACTCATGCTTCAGGTACTGGCTAGCGTCTCAAGAGTATGTCTAGTGGAAATGTCTGATGGACTATAGAGGTGTATTCGATAGCACTGATTGAAAAAGTGAATATCTCTAGTTAGTCTTCCTGTGTTTATCATTATGCTTTATTTTTAATTGTTTTGGAGAGGAGCTCATTGACATCTTTCCTGTGTTTTCTGTCCTATAAGGATGTGAAAGCAGTTTTGACACATTCTATTCAAAGTGCCATGCATTCAATTGGCGGAGTGCAAGTGCTCTTCCCACTTTTTGCCCAGCTGGATTATAGGCAGCATTCATCTGAGGAGGTTGACTTGACTGTCTGGTGAGTGCCTTTTGTTTTTGGTGTGACACTTGTTTTCATTCATTATTGATGAGCTACACAATACCTTTCTTGCCTTTTATGTTTACTGTAGAATCAAAATATTTTAAAGAACTGTACATGATGTTACTGTATTAATTATATTAGTATTATATAGCAGCTATGTTAATATAATTTTGGTTTATCACTAGGAGGTATGGAAGCTCTAAAAAGACAGTAAATGTTTTAAAGTAAATGATTATAATGGAGTTATAAAAAGTACACATTTTTCTGATGTACTAATTTAAAAAATGCATGTGCTTGCATAATTTAAAAATTGACATAACATTGTATACATTTACCATGTACAACATGATGTTTTCAAGTACTTGTATTCCTTGTGGAATGGACAAGTCTAGTCAATTTTATGCATATCCTCACAGTTATTTTTATGGTGAGATCATATAACATTTACTCTGAGTATTTTTCAGTAATGTAATGTCATCCAGTAGCTATGTTCACCATACTGTGCAATAGGTCTCTTGAACTTTACTCCTTCTATCCAAGTATAATTTTTTTTTTGATACAGGGTCTCACTTTGTAGTTCAGGCTGGCCCTGAGCTCTCCATGTAGCCCAGGCAAGCCTGGAATTTAGCGATCCTCCTGCCTATGCTTTCCAAATGCTGGGATTACAGGTGTGAGCCACCATGCCTAGCAGTGTGGTGTATGGTACAGATTGCTGGTGGGTATGTGTCATTATGTCTGGTATTGTTGTATGTAGGTACCGGGGATTGTACCAGGGACCTTGTGCTTGCTAGGCAGGCGCTGGAACCACTGAGTTAAATCTCTGATCCTCAATTGTAATTTTTGTACCTTTTGTTCAGCAACTGTACTGGTCCACATTTCTGTTCTCCCTCACAAGTAGGTATGTAAGAAATGTGAACCTGATATTTTAATTTTTCGGTTACTTTAAATTCTTGCTGGGTGTGGTAGTGCACACCTGTAGTCCCAGGATATGTGAGGCTGAGGCGTGAGGATCTCTGCTAGTTTGAGCTGGCCTGGGCTACTTACATAGTAAGCTCAAGGCCAGCCTTATCTACATAGCAGGACCCTGTCTTAAAAAATAAAACAAAACACCACTCCCTAAAAAAACCCTGAATCAAAACAAAATAAAATCAAAACTCCAAAGGAAACAAAAACCAAAAATATTCTAAATTTTTATTTGGGAGGTTCTTAGGAATCAAGTTTCTTTTTTATTATTCATGTGGATAATTAAAACCCAGAGTTTTTAATAGTGTTTTCGACAGTAATTTTGTCTAATATTTAAAAAGGTTAGGTTGTATATTTGGCAGGTTTTATTTCCTGTGTAGTAGGGTTGATTCTAAAAAAGGTGGAGGTCTGTCAATTCTACGGTGAGTTAATGAACCATAAGAAAGGAGGTCTGAATGTACCATAAATGCGTCCTTCACTAAAGCTATACATACTAGAATAATAGCATCTTATTTAATACTTGAGAAATCAATGAGTTTTTCATCCTTCCCTTTGAAATCTGTTTGATTTCTCCTTTTTTTTTTTTTTTTGAGACAGGGTCTTGCTTTGTAGTTCAGGCTGGCTCTGAGCTTACTATGTAGCCCAGGCAAGTCTCGAACTCAGCAATCCTCCTGTCTCTGCCTCCCGAGTGCTGGGATTACAGGTGTGAGCCACCACGTCCGGCGATTTCTCCTTTTATATATACCTTGCTGTCTGATACCAGTGTACTGTGTATAATTAATGATGGAAAAATTTTCTACAGGATATTTTTGGGTAACAAAAGTTGTTTTCTAAAAAGAAGTGAGTTATCAAATCAAGCATATACCAACACTGTTCAATTAAAATAATTAGGCATTTTAGACAGGGTCTTGCTAAAATGCCTGAGCTAGCCTGACCTGTAATTCTTCTGTCTCAGCCTTCTGAGTAATGTGGATTTGCATGTACCACCATGCAAAATCATAATGGCAAAATATGTCTATAGTCCTTAGTATACATTTACTTCTTTTTTTTTTGGTGTTATTCATTTTTCTCTTCAAAAGGTGTATTTGTCATATTGGTTTTACTCATTCACTTGGATGAGTATTTGAGTAAATCTTAATCCCGCTTTAGTTTTAGCCGGGCGTGGTGGTGCATATCTGTAATCTCAGTTGAGGAAGGCTGAGGCAAAAGAATTGCCATGAGTTTGAAGCCAGCCTGGGCTACATAGTGAGTTCAAGGACAGCCTGAACTACATAGTGAGACCCTGTATCAAAAAAAAAAAAATCATTCTGAAAGAATTTTGGGAGTAGTTTTAGTGGAAATTCAGTTTCTCTGAATCAGGGACTTTTGTTTAGCTTTTTGTTGGTGTTACTGGAGATCTCTGCCGATGATCTTCATCACCAGTCCTAACATGGGTTATTGCTTATTAAGATAAATGGAAAGCTTCATTTCCATGACTGAATATTTAAAAAATAGTTTCTATTTTCAAACCATTGTCTTTTTTCTTTTTCTAGTTCGACTCTGCTGGCTTTTGTCATGGAGCTGTTGAAGAACTCAGTTGCTATGCAGGAACAGATGCTTGCCTGTAAGGGCTTCTTAGTCATAGGATATAGTCTTGAAAAGGTAAAGTGTTTTAGGATTTTAATTTGTAATTTGCAGGCTGTGTGCTTGTTCTTCTAAGTGGTTAAGAAATTCTGTCTGCAAATATGTCTCCCTGGGCACAGAAAATTACTTAAGATAGCATTTTGTTCTTTTACCTTGCCTCCATTCCTCTGTTCAGGAAGTATGGCAGAGAGTCATGCCGTCTTAAACCTGGAGCATGGTCTGTGGGCCTCCTTTTTTTCTGGTGTTGACAGCCTATAATTTATTTACCTTGCCTTTGAATTAGTAGTGACCTTTAAACTACTTCTCTTTGCAGTCTTCCAAATCCCATGTCAGCAGAGGAGTACTTGAACTTTGTCTTGCGTTTTCAAAGTATCTTAGCAATCTGCATGATGGGATGCCCCTCCTCAAGCAGTTGTGTGACCACGTTCTTCTCAATCCTGCCATATGGATTCACACCCCAGCCAAGGTATCGTAGAGATATTTTTAATATCTTTGCTGACCTTTCGTGCTTGAGAAGAATGATAATTCTGAGTATTTTCTCTTAGACTTTTACATATTATTATACATTTTCAGCAGGTTTCTTTTTGAAAATAGGTATTTGGTTTTTCAGGGAAATTTTGCAGGTTAGTTTATAGATTTTTTTTTTTTTTTTTTTTTTTTGGTAAACCAGTATTGCTAAAAACTAGAGCAATGGTCTTTGCTTCTGATGTTGAATCAAATAATGTTTTATTTGAGGGAGGTTTTCTTTATTAACTATAAATAAAAATTTTACAGTGTACTATTAATATTTCCTGGCAGCTGTGCTGTTTACTGCAAATATATAGGAATAGGTCCATTCTCAATAGCTCTTCTTCCTCTCACCATTTCCCTCTCTTCTCCCAACATGATGAGCTCTTGCCTTTCATTCTGAGCTGAAATGTACACTTTTCCCTGAAGAATTGATATGCTTTCGAATTTAAACATTTAAATTTGACATTAGTTTATGTTATGAAAATACGTTCTATTTGCACCAAATATTTTTCACTACTGAAAGAAAGTCCAGTTACTTCCTTGTGAATATGAATGAATTTGTTGTAAAGTATATGAACAAAATGCTTCTAAATCCTAATGTTACATTACATTATACTAAGTGGAACTTGAAATAGAGCAACTTTCATTAAATTCCATAATATATCCATCTTATTTGCAGTTTTTGTTAGAAGTTGTGTCATTCCAAAGTGATTATTTTCTGGTCCTTGTTGATACACTTGCTGTGTCTGTCATTGTTTAGGTTGGAATGGCATGTACTTATTCTGGTTGACAGAAAAAATGACTGTAGACTTTTTTTTCTAGAGACATAATATCTTATTTTCAGCCAGTGCTTTAAAATGTTAAAGAGAAAAACAGCTGCTGACTCTGATTGCCATTTGGAAATAATCACAGGAGGCAGCTGGAGGTTGTAGCTTTTTATCTTGAGGTTAAATTTGACCTCTTTCTCTTTCCTGACCCTCAGTCTTATTTCTTTTCAGGATTGTTTCAAGTTACTTTCAAAACTTTTTACTAGATGCTTTTTTGTCTTACTAATCAGCGTATTTGTAAGGCATCGTGTCTCTTTTGATGTGGTTAGGAAACCTCTTATTAGATACTTAGTTGTAGGGAAATATTTTAAAAATTCCATCATGATTTCTTAGGTTTCTAATACTATTAGAATGTTTCTTACCTTCTGCTTTTTAATAACTTTTCTTAATTTTCTTTTTAGAATTTGTGATTGATTAAGTTTCCTTGTGTTTCAGCTGTCTGCTTTGTATGTCCATCAGGAGTTTTATTTTTAGTTTATTGTAAAGGTAGTTATAACAAAAGGCAGACTCAACATTTGTGGGAATTGAAAGTCATAATTTGCCAGGGTAGGCAGGAGTTTTTTAAGAAAAAGGTAATGTGCAAAACACTAGGGTCAGTCTTGGAAGGAGCAAATGTAGATGAGTGGTTGTAAAGCTTACTCTTTGTCTTCATAGTAAATCCATCTCTGGTTACTAAAGTTACAACAGTGATCTGTAATTTGCATTTAGCTTAGGTCTGGTCACTTATTTTAATGACCTCACAGGAGATATAATTTCCTTGTTTATAGGGGTCCTTTGCTTACTCAGGAATTAAGTGATTAGTTAATACTGGGCACTGTGGTAGAGTGGAGAATAAGCTGGAGTTGATTCTTCTCTTCATGGGTGAAGAGAGAGATAGGTGTTATAGAAGTTATGTGGTCCATGGACTGTTCTTGTGTAATGGGTCTCTGAAGATTTGCTCATGATTGGTTTAATTTTCAGTTCTGCACTTTGCTTCATTTCTATATGTTGTTACTAAATTCTATTCGTTATTTTATTACTATAGTATTATTCTCAACACTTTCTCCAGTTTTCTATTTTTGTCTAGTTTATCATTTTTCTGCCCGAATTGATGTATAATCTTAATGTACCATGTTTAAAAGATCATTTCTTAGCTCTTATTCTTTTAATGGTTTCTCATTGTTTTCAGAATGAAGTGGTCCCTTATCTACCTTTAAACCTTTATTTCAGTTCACCTTTCTATGTCTTTTACCTGGGAAACCCAGATATCTTCAGTAGGTCAGGAGATATCCAAAGGTTTCCTTAGAGCAATCTTGTCAGTCATTGTGGCTGTTAGAACCAACTACAGGAGATTTTTAAAAAACAAAAACAAGCCTACTGTCTCAGTCCAGTTTTTTATTTCATTCATGTGTAGTGTGATTCAGGCATTAGTATTTTAAAAATGGTTTCCACTTTAGGGATATGGGAAATTTAACATGTGGTTAGGTCTGAGAACCTTTATTCTAGACTTAGAGAAACCTTTTATTTCAGTCACCATTTTCCTCAATTGAAATTTCCTCTCCTATCTGCTTATCCTACTTAGCTTCAAAGCTTGTCTTAGTACTACTTAACTATGAAGTTTTTCGTTACTTGTTCAGCTTATCCTACAGTAGTTGCTCTGGCTTCTGAATTCTGAATTTTTAATTTCTCAGTGTCATTTAGTAAATTATGTTGACTCATGACCTTTTTCATGTTTCAGTAGCTGTGTTATCTTTGATTTTTTGCTTACATGTCTGTGTAGTTTTCATCTTCTTTACAGTTTTTCAGCTACTGAGAGATGGCATCTGTGTCATTGGTTTTCATAATAGAGTACTGTCGTATAGTTAGATATAAATATTTGCTGAATAACAAATAATGTGGTTATAAATTTGAAACGTCATAGGAAGTGTTCTACTGCTCCAGTGATAAGTAGATTGAGCCTGCCCTTTTAAAGAGTAGTACCTGTATCAAAATATTGTCATCTTCCAGGATCTGTGGGTCTTAGCACCGATGTGGTTTGCTAAACTACAGTGGTCTTCTAAGCTCTGTTTTTAAGTGATTCAGAATCTGCCCTCCCCATTCTATAGGATTACTGTTGATTTTTAAATTCATTATGCCACATTTATTTGTAGAGCATTTGAAAGATAGTTGCCTAATTTTTGGTCTTTAAACAAATCCCCAGCTGGGGATGGTGGTACATGCCTGTAGTCAGCACTCTGGAAGGTTAAGGCAGAAAGTCGGCTTTGCCAGATTCAGCTTCTGCCAGGCAACTTACTGAGACCCTGTCTCAAAATAAAAATAAGGGAATAGGGACGTAGCTCAGTGCAAAGTCTCTTGGTTCAACTCTAGTATCAGGGAAACAAAATAAAACAAAAACATCACTGAACAACACTGAAGTGTCTTACATAGTTAAAAATGAAGATCTCAGTGTCCATGAAGGTCACATAAATGTTCCATTGTAAATGATGCTGAGTAGAGTGTGGCCCGTGTCAGAGGGAGAGTATACCTACCACATTCCTTCAGTTTATAACATATACCCACTGACAGTACAATGGAAGGTTCATGATTTTAGCATGGGAGTTCAACACTGGCAATCCTGATTTTTGTTCTGCTGTGAGTTCTGGCTGATGTTGATGAATTTTTCTTAATTTAACTGAAGCTTTGTATCCAATCTGTAGTGGTGGAGTAACATAAAGAAAAATTGTAACTCTTAACAAACCACTATGCACAGCATAAATAGTAAGTTTCTTATAAAGAGGTTATACTATTAATAAATAACTGCTGATTGCTAACTGGGAATCAAAGAATCATTCCCGTGGGATAATATAACAAAAATTTGATGTATTTGGGAGTGTTTTTGCCTTCTAATAGCTGGTTTGGTTTTTTAAGGATCGTGTGTGCTGTGTGTCAATGTGTAGTGTTACCTGACATGGGTGTTTTAACTAGTAGAGAACCGTACTCTTTGGAACAGGTATGGTGCCAGTAAAACAACTTGAAGGTGGTACTGGGCTGAGGGAAGTGCCGGTGGATTTCTTAGATTAAGCTCTTTGTTTTGACTTTGCAGGTTCAGGTGATGCTTTACACTTACCTGTCCACTGAATTCATTGGGACAGTTAACATATATAACACCATCCGGAGAGTTGGGACAGTGCTTCTTATCATGCACACCCTGAAGTACTACTACTGGGCAGTGAATCCTCAGGATCGAAGTGGGATCACTCCCAAAGGATTAGGTATATCATCTCTCTGTAAATTAGTAGTCTATTATTTGCACAGGTTTTTCTAAATTTCATTATGGCAAAATTTTCCTACTGTTGTGGAAGAACACTACACTCTCTTTGTATGAATTGTTTGGTAAGCAAATATGGCTAGGGTAGTTGTTGGTCTCCACATATAGGAAGAAATTTTAAATTACTGGTATTGATGCTAAGAGTGTTTATCACAAGATTCATTGGAAAGAGTATTTTTGGGAGATGGCGATTTTGTGCACAAGTAGGATTATCAGTGTCAGTATAAAGATACGAAATGATAACGTTCCTATAATTGTTTTCTTAGATAATCAAGACTTACTGGAAGGATAATATCCATTCATCAATTTTGTAGTTTATGGAAGGGGTTACTGTATTTAACTTTTGTCGAAATCTGCCTCAAATTGGCTATGCCAGAAAAGAGAGTGAATCAGCTATATGAAGTGGCAGTTTTAGGTACAACATGGTACAGGTGTTCAGAATATGGCTGTAGAACCTAATTTGTCTCTGTTCATTTCTGCTTCTTCTGTCTTGGCTGTTATAACAGAGGACCCTGTCTGTGGCAGTGAGTAAAGTGATTGCTCGGAGTTGGTGGTCTCTGTCCTCATCCCCAGCATGGTCTGAGGGTGAGGATGGGTTCAGCTCCTTATAAAATCGGAATAGATGCTGGGGAGCCAAACAGCAGAGTTTATTGCAGTCAAAGGCCATTTAGTGCCTTACGGAGACAAGTCTCACTTTTTTACAGAACTTTTCCTGTCATCTTCAAAATAAGCTCATTTTATTCTTAGAGAATATGGAATCTATGATTTAGAAAGCTGTGAGAACACAGGGAAGTTTTTTGATTTGTTTAAGCCAGCAAGGGTGTGGCACCAGGTAGAGCAAATTTGCACGTCTCCCTGATGCTTTTGTTGTGTTGTGTACTGTCCTGTGTGCTGGTTTCCTATCCTCACTTTCATGTTACAGTTGGTGACCTTCAAGTGAGAGAGCCAGACAAACTTCGTGATTCTGCCCAAACTTTTCAGCTTGTTCTTTGTCTAGAAATCATCATGTGGAACACATTTTAAATAATTTTCCTTCCATTTTAATTGATCGGTTCAAGATCATGGTGGTCTTATGCCTTGGTGGTCTAGGAACTAAGCTGTAAATAGTGATTAGTGGGGGGGGAATTGTAGATTATATGAGGTAAACAGGTACCTAACTTAGGATCTTAGAACAATGGGTATTTGGTTTCAAAAGCTTTCTATTTGGGAATTAGATGTTTGAGACATGAAAATTGACTTAATGTGAGCCATATGTGACCATGCATAGGAGACGTCAGAGGCAGAGAGCAGAACGTTTCCCTTCTTCATGTGCAATACTCTATGGCAGGGTGTGCTCTTCAAGAACTTCTAAGTGACATACACCATGACTAAGACTTGCAAGAGCAGTTTTCATACTGAATTTATGTGTAATACTAACATACTTTCTTTTTTTATAAATCTGTTACCTTATTAATACTTTTGGTGCCTTTAAGAACAAAATACAAATGTATATTATAGGTTTTGTCACTTCATGTTATGGTTTGAAACCCTGTCTAAAGCGTAAACGTCTTTACTGTATTTTGCTTGTATACTTATACCTGTGAGATTGAGGTGCATCTTTGGAGGTGTAAAGTGAGAGCTCAGTCTTTAGAAAGCTGACCTTTCTATTTCTTATAAAAAGTGGAAAGCCTATTGAGAATGAGAATTTTATTACTTAGTATTGAGGTATTTGAAATAGTAAATGTGTATTTGTCTCTTTTTTCTTTCCTTATTTGTCTCTTGTAAAAGATGGACCACGACCTAATCAAAAAGAAATACTATCTCTACGAGCATTCTTGTTGATGTTCATTAAGCAATTAGTGATGAAGGTGAGTTCATATTATTTTGAAGTGTGCTCAGTATTGTGGATGATAATTTCACATAAAACACAGTCTTAGTTTATCCTTTGTTAGTAAAGTTGCACATTGGAAAATTCCTTGAAAAAAATGTGTGTTTTTTATTTTTGATTCTATTGAACATATGTGGATATAATGTACAGAAGAACTGGTAACTGGTAATTGTAATATGTTATATTAATTTCTGAGAGATCTCAAGTGTATTCATTGTTTTGTTCAGCAGTATGTCCTAAGTTTCTGGTAAATACTTGGGACTGTTCTTGGCACTAGTAAGACAGCAGCCAACAGAGGTCCTAAAGCAGAGTTGATTTTTAAGGGGCTCTGTGTGTCCAACAGTAAGTTCTGTCTGATAAGTATTATTCCTGGATAAATGTACCAGATAGATATGTCAGATATCTCATTTTGTCTTTTTTCATTCTATTATAGGTAAAGTAAAATTAAAAAAAAATTTTTTTTTTGAGACAGGGTCTCACTTTGCAGTTCAGGCTAGCTCTGAGCTTTCTACATAGCCCAGGCAAACCTCAAACTCAGCAGTCCTCCTGCCTCTACTTCCCAAGTGCTGGGATTACAGGTGTGAGCTACCAGGGCTGGCATTGTGGTATGTGGTACTGATTGCTGGTGGGTGTGAGTCACCATGCCTGGTTTTGTTGTATGTGGTTACCTGGGATCAACTCAGGAGGTTGTACTTGCGAGGCAGGCACAGGATCCACCAAGCTAAATCTCCAGCCCAATTTAATATTATTTATCATTATTATTATTATTATTATTATTGCAGTACTGGGGATTGAACTCACGCCCTTGTGCGTCCAAGTTTGGTGTGGTACCACTTGAGCTAAATCTTCAGCCCCAATTTAATACTATTTTTAAAGAAAGGATTTTGGTTTTATAAGATAGCAATATATAAATTTTTTTGCCACTTTTATTCAGTATTTTCTGAAATAATTTCACTTATTCTTTATATCATGTTTGTTTATTGGCTATCACATAAGATGATGGCAAGTGAACCTCTTGGTAGCTATGTTTGCAGCATTTTTATGATTAAAAATTGATGGAGTAGCTTGAAAAATTTCATTCTGTGCTCATATATAAAAGTACAGTGTTTTTCTCCAGCAAAATTACTACTCTTGTTTTAGGTAATTGACATTTTATCATAGTAGTTAACCTGTTTGTTTTATTCTCCAAATGACATTTTAAATGGACAAGTTTCTTTCTGTAGAGGACAAAAGGTATGGGCATAACTTATTTTTACCTACTTGAGGATTTTATAGCTTTATTAAGCAGGCTTTCAAATAAGGTGTTGAAAACAAGTATAGATGTCAAATCTCTGGATTTTTATACAGTGTGTCTTTAATGTTTCCCTCAACTTTAAGTTTATATTCTGTATTATCAATTTTAGGGGAATATCTAAGGTAGGTTCTTGATATGTAGCCTAGGCTGGCCTTGAACTCACAGTATAGTCAGGCTGGCCTCGGACTTTGAGTTCTCGGGCCACACCCAATGACTCTATAGCATTTGATCAATTTGAGTAATCTGTGTGTATAGTTTCCCTTTTAAAAGTTTTTTTTTCTTTTTAAAAGTTTTTAATGTGTATCTATAAGATATACTTGTGTTATGTTTCTAAAGGACTCAGGAGTGAAGGAAGATGAACTTCAGGCTATTCTTAATTACCTACTGACTATGCATGAGGTAAGGTTTGAATTTCTTATTTTGGGAGTTTACATTTTGGAAGCTACATTATGGGCCCTTTTTAAAGTCAAAAAGTTAAATATCTATCTATCTGTCTGTGTCTCTGTAATGGAGAATAAGTGTTCTGGTTTTGGAACCAGGTCTTAGTAAACTTCATTTAAATGTCCTAAAATCTAGTTTTACGTAAGCCATCTTATGGCTCTGAGAATAATTATGAAAAAGGCCATTAAAAGTATTGATATAAATTTCATTGAATTAATAATATCAACATATACTTTAGTGCATTTATAGGCATAATACATTTTTAAGTGGCTAAAAACAATTGGATTTTAAATAAAGTCTTCCAACTGATTTTGCAGATTTATATATTGTTAAACAACTCATTTGTAATGGAATTTAAAATTATGTGGTTAAAAGGAAATTTAAAATTAAATGGGTCAACAAACCTGGTCTTTTTTTTTTTTTTTTTTTGAGACAGAGTCTCACTTTGTAGTTCAAGCAGGCCCTGAGCTCACTAGGTAGCCCAGGCAATCCTTGAACTCAGCAATCCTACTGTCTCTACCTCCCAAGTGTTGGGACTACAGGTGTGAGCCACCACACCTAGCACTGTGATGTGTGGTATTGATTCTTGGTGGGTGTTATTCACCAAACCTGGTATTGTTGTATGTGGTTACCAGGGATTGAACCAGGGACCTTGCACTTACTAGCCAGTTGCTGGAACCACTGAGCAAAATCTCTGGCCCCTGGTCTTTTTTTTTTTTTTTTTTTTTTGAGACAGTCTCACTTTGTAGTTCAAGCAGGCCCTGAGCTCACTAGGTAGCCCAGGCAATCCTTGAACTCAGCAATCCTCCTGTCTCTATCTCCCAAGTGTTGGGACTACAGGTGTGAGCCACCACACCTAGCACTGTGGTGTGTGTGGTATTGATTCTTGGTGGGTGTTATTC
>PVIC010028741.1:0-22989 GCA_004025085.1 Thryonomys swinderianus
CTTCTCTGTGGCACTGTCACTTCCCTAGGCAGCCAGCAGTGTGGGGCATCGCCCTGTTCTCGAGGGACCCAGAATGATGCCTACCTCCTCAAAAACTCCGCAGCAACTTCTCCCTGCCTCCTTTTCAGGTAACTTCTGCTTCTTTCCTCTTTTCCTAAGTTCCTGAATTCTCTTCACAATCTAGAGCCCAGGAACACTTCCTTCCATTGTTTAAGATTTCAATACACGGTCTACGCTAAACATTTTTTTTTTTTTTTGAGACAGGCTCTCGCTTTGTAGTTCAGGCTGGCTCTGAGCTCACTATGTAGCTCAGGCAAGCCTCCGCGAACTCAGCAATCCTCCTGCCTCTGCTTCCCGAGGGCTGGGATCACGGGCGTGAGCCACCACTCCCGGCACTGTGGTATGTGGTATTGATTGCTGGTGGACGTGAGTCTCCATGCCCAGCATTGTATGTGGTCACTGGGGATCGAACTCAGGACCTTGCGCTTGTGAGGCAGGCTCCGGAACCACTGAGCTAACCCTCCGGCCCTACGCTAAACATTTTATGAGTTGGATGAAAGAAAAAATCCACAGAAGGAGATGCCCACATGTACATGAGGACAATACATGAAAAGGGAAAGGAAGTGAATTTTTATGCTTTCTACACTCTTGGGGCCATAGGGGGAGAATGTATTATTGCAAAATATCGTTCTGCCCAACATTTTAAGTTAAAGAAGTTTGCAATTAAAACAACTTGTGCACAAACATACTTCTGTAATGCTTGCTTTTCCTAAGTGACTAATTCCTAGAAATAACGTGATTATCTTGGTATCATTGTACTTCTAAATAGAAGAATATTACTCATTCGTTTATCCAAAGATACATCCTGATCATTCAGAATAGAATTCAAAAGCCATAGTTCATTTGACTAATATTCCTCAAGTCACTCAGCATACTACCATTTGCATGTTGTTGAAATGTTTAATGAAAAATTCATAGAGCACTTGATTACAGTAATAATTTGGTTATATTGGACCTTTATAAAACTGTATGTTTAATAGTCTATTTTTATATCACACTTTACAAGATTGCTAAATGCAGTCTGTTGTGTTCTAAGAATTCCCAGAATGATAACTGGCAAACACAATATCAATAAATAACAGAATTATGCTAATTCAATGCCTTGATTCAGACCTAGGAATTTTTTCCAGTGTATTAGTGGTTTTGATCCACTAAGTGCCAGGAGCTACATACACACCAAACACAATGGTCCTCTTTTTCCATCTTCCTCCTTAGGACTTCAGTCAACTAAATTCTCACCCTTGGAAGCACATGTATCCTTTCATTTGTATATGTTAACTTGTCATCATAGCTTCCAAGTCTCGGTCTTCCCTACTCCCCTCACTTCTCTCATTTTTTCCACATTAAGTTAAAGTCCTATATTCTGGATGGCTTTTTTGTTAAGAATTTTAATTTGCCTTTTGAGTTGAAGTAGTATTTTTCTAAGCATGGTCATTTTGAGGTGAGGTTTTTCACATTGTGGTGTACGTGTGTATGTATGTGTGTGTATATATGTATATATGTGTGTATATGTGTATATGTACATATATATGCGTGTGTTATGTATAAATAGGCACAGACACATGCATCACTCACACATTACTTTCTTAATAAACTTATAGGTAGTTGGACTATGTTTTTAGTTTTATAGATTGAAAAACATGGATTTGGGCAACACAAATACTTACCCATCAGTCATTATCTTTAGGTCACTAGAGGAAATTCTATTTGAAGAGAATGTGAGGCCCCAGTTCAATCCTTATTCTCTTTTTCTACCTTCCTATGGGATAGGAGGCTTTGCTTCAATACATGTTTCTGTCATGATGTACCAGGGCAAGTTCAAACCAGTGGGAGCAACTGACCACAGACTGAAACCTCTCAAACACTACTACAATTACTTTCTTCTCTTTGTAAGTTAATTATAACAGATATTTTGTTATACTACATAATGCCAACACACTTTCCACATATTATTTTACTTGGTGTGATCTGGTTTATAATATACTCTATCTTTTTTATTTAACTTAGTATTTCAAACTTTGATGCTTCCCTATGTGTTTATAATTTATTTTTTTGGCTAATACTATTTGTGACTTACTAAGATACCTGGAATGTAGTAGAAACACTATTCTCCACTCCACCTCACCATGTCAAAACACAAATGCAACAAATCAGGTGTACTATTAAGAATAATGCTCCAATTTATATATGAAAATCCCATTATCTCTCATTGGTCCTAGTGTCTGACCAAGAAAAGAGAAAAACATCTGGTCAGGAGGGATGTGTAAATTATTGGATCATCCTACCATAGACTTTTAAAGCATGATTCATTACACATTTATCCTTCACTCTGCAGTGCAAATTTACTAAACACCCCCATCCCATGTATCAGATGCAATTTTAGGTATGGAAACACAAGCACACATGACACACCTCCCACTGTCTGGCAAAAAGCATACTACAAGTCCTTGTCAGAAGTTTCTCGGGAAAGGTACAGTTCACCATAGTGATTACCAAACCCTCTAGCATTTCATTTACCTGGAGAGTTTGTTAAAATGAATTGTTCGTTTCCACCACGTTTGTTTCTACTCCTCAGGCCAGGGTGAGTGCCGTCCATTTGCATTTTTGACAACTTTCAGGTGAAGCTGACCCTGCTGGTTACTTAACCTCATTAAGCTTTCATCATCTGTGAAAACAGACCTCAGTAAGAGTGCCAGAATTAGTTTTGAGATAAAAATAATAGATGGCACAGAGGCTAGTAGATAATGGGAAATTGATAAATGTTGGCTTCTTCATTATTTGTATTTCATTATTGCTCAGGGGTTTCTGGAGATCTTTCCAAATTCTTCCCCTCTTTCTCTCTTCCTCCCTCTCACCTCCCCTATCCTTGTTCCCCTCTCTCCTTCGCTCCCTGTCTCTGTCTCTGTTTCTCTCAAGTCAGGTTATCTGGAGGCCATTTAAACAAAACCTGATAAAAACTAAACAAGTTATCTGAGAGATTTTACTTCCAGCAATACCAGGAACTATCCTATCCAGCAATATCCTGCCTTTCTCTCATTCTGCTTTTGATAAGCTGGAGGACAGTGGGGCTTTAAGAAGAGTCGACAAAGGTGAACACAGAACACAGAAGCAAGAACAACAAAGGAGTTGGAAGTAGTGCAGTGAATGGAGAAATTCTCTTGAGGTCTGCCCTGTCCCCTCTGAGCGCATGCAAATCTCTCCCCACCAAGTGGACCTCTATCCACAGTCTACTTGTCTCTGTAAAACTCAGGATCATTATAACAGCAGAATCATTAAAGAAGACAATTTTGGACTCCTCTTTTCAGCTGTAGGTCTGCTGTTTCGAAACTCAAGCTGTGTCCAGCTCTGTTATGTGACAGGCCCCCTGAACACTGCCTCAGCAGGACATGACACATGTTGAAAATAACGTCTGAATAAGGGATACAGAAAATAATGATTGATCGCCCATGGAAAACAGCTGCTTCTCGTTAGCAGCTAAGTGAGTGCCCTCTCACAGGGCTGCAAAAGCCTTAGTACTGTACGGAAGAGAAAAATTGGAGGCATTTCCAGTTTTAAAAAATTCAACTGTCACTTTCTAGTAAGATACAGTAGTTGAAAGACATAAAAAAATTTAAACAACAATCAATACCCAATAATGTGATATCTGCCTGAAGGTGATCAAACAGTGACATGCTTCTTGTAGCTGGGTTCTGACCACACATGACACAACATAGGGGAAAACACTAGTTAAAAATCATATACCTATTGAGGATAAAGTAGTAAAGTTACTATGTGATAAATTATTCTTCAGTGATTTACTGCATAAGATGTGATATCCTATTAAAATATTAAAAAATACTTTTCTTAGATTTTTCCAGTACTTCTAAGTTTAAATTTCTTTCTATATTCTTTAGAGCCATAAAAACCACTGTGATTCTTTAATATGGGTAGACATTTTAAATGGGTAGACATTTTAATTCCAGGCTGAGATTTTAATCATGCAGACACAGCGTATGAACCAGGAAGCAGTCTGTTCTAATCCTATCTCTCTTGCCATCTGAGGTATTCACTTTAGCAGAAACAGACTGAAATAGCCTTTCAAAGATATGGAAATTTTTTCCTGGTCCACAGTTTTCTCTCGTGAATTTGGAGCTGATGTTCTAGGTTACATGGTGCCACTCTCCAATTCATATTGATATCCTAACTTCCAGTATTTCAGAATATGACTTAATCTATGTTCCTTGTAGAAGCAAGGATAATTAAACTGTGTCTTATACTGGTACAAATTCCTAATACTGAGTGAGATCATGATGAGTAATGTACAATGTACCAATAAAGATAAAATTTTTTTTAAAATGAGGTCATATGACTGGAATCTTTATGAAAAGAATATCTTTGTGAAAAGAAAGACTGCACCAGGAAACCACAGCATGAAGACAGATATTTGCACAGTGTCTCCACAAATTAATGATTAGCACAGATGGGTAGCAAACCATCAGAAGCTGGAGGATAGACCCGAAGCAAAACTTTGCAAAGAGTTTTCAGATGAAGCAAGATGGTGTCAGAACTTTGATCTCAGATTTCTAGGCACCAAAGCTATGAAACAATAATTTTCTGCTGTTAAGCCACATAGTTTGTGTTAATTTGCAGCCCTAGTGATATAGGGCATAAGATCCAGGGACCTCCAAATAGTATAAGGGAAACAGCATAACTCTTAGCCTGCTAGATGTCTCAAACATTTCAGTTGGTCTCTCCAAAATCAAAGAATAAATTCTAGGAACAACAGGGGTTAAAATTGAAATAATTTATTGAGAGAAAGGTAGCTTCTGTCTTAGGGAGACAGAAAGTAGGTCTAAAACATGGGTTGCCTACTGACCCCACATCTCGGGGATGATTTATTGAGCAAAACCATGAGGTGAGGTGAGTTCAAGGTGGGACAAATCTGTTAACTTATAAGATTAAAAAATATAGACTCATAAGTGACATTGATTCAGTGGGAAATCACAAGGTGAATATGAGGTGGGACAAAACTATGGTCAAACAATAAGGTTATGACAAGTAGTCACCTAGGTAATACTGATTAAATAAGATCAAATGGGAATCAAGTTGCATAGCAAGCATACATACATGGAAGAAAAAAGGCTTTTTCAGGAAGGGATGGGTCAGGGACCTTTTGAAAGAAAAGGGTTATAGTCTTGTCCTTACCCAGCTATTGATATGTACTCAGAATATTAATCACTGCTATTCATCCCTAGGGTAAGTACGTGAGGGTAGTCTTTCTTTACCTTGAGTCCTGGCCTTCAGTGAACGTGCCTTCAGCCACAGTTGTCCTCTGTATTGACTTATTTGAGGGACCAGCCCTGTCTGACCACCTATAATATTTCTTGTTAACTTAGCTGTCTACCACACTAGCAAACACACAAATCTACTTTTGTATATGACACGGGTCCAATTCCTGGTGCCTTGCTTCTTTCCCTAGTTGGGTGCTAAAGGCCTGTGATTTCAGCCATTCATACCCACTTACAAGTCAGTTGATGATTCTTTATGTGTAAAATGGAAAATTCTATCTCTTTGAACTTTAATTTTTAGTTCAGATTGCATTTAATTTTTAAAATGTGCTGTATTTATACTAATATATCACTGAACATGAAAGAATTTATAAGAGAAATTTAGCTAAGCACAGTTGGCATATGCCTGCAATCCTAGCTTCTCGAGAGGCTAAGGTGAAAGGTTCTCAAGTCTGAGCCCACCCTGGAAAATTATTCAGGACTCTGTCTTAAAAGAAAAATTAAGAGGGCTGGAGATAGAATGGTGGAAGATAGCCTAACATGTCTGAGTCTTGGGGTTCAATCTCTACTACTCAAGGAATAAAAATTAACTTACATATCACATTTTCCAAAAATATTCCCTTATATAGAAGACATAAATCCTTTTATAATACAAAATGACATTGTAGGAAAAGATAAGCATTCTGATCCATATGATCCATTCTTAACAATATTTTACAAAGGAAAGGAAAAATTATAAACAGGTAAAGAATGAGGAGGCAAAAAAAGAAAGCAATACTTACCATATTCTGACCAGAATATAGGCCGAGATTTCTCTATATAATTGTAAACAAATGTTTTCATAAATGAATAACCGGAATTTATTGTCATTTGTGTTTGCCTATGATTCATGTAAAAAATTCTTAACCCAAAGATTTCGATCTCTTGGCTTCCTAAATTCCTTACTGACTGGCTTTTGCCCATAGGCCTGCATTGTAAATCCGTGTTTTTTTTTTTTTTTTTTTTTTTTGAGACAGGATCCTGCTTTGTAGTTTAGGTTGGACCTGGGCTCGCTATGTAGCCCAGGCAAGCCTCGAACTCAGCAGTCTTCCTGCTTCTGCCTCTGCCTCCTGAGTGCTGGGATTACTGGTGTGAGCCACCATGCCTGGCACTGTGGTCTGTGGTACTGATTGCTGGTGGGTGAGTGTCACCACGAGTGTCCAGTATTGTCATATGTGGTTACTGGAGACTGAACCAGGGACCTTATGCTTGCTAGGCAGGTGCTGGAACCACTGAGCTAAATCTCCGGCCCTGTAAATCTGTTTTTATTAGTACATATGTGTGATATATAATGAGTAATGAG
The DNA here is from genome assembly GCA_004025085.1 of Thryonomys swinderianus. Taxonomy (NCBI): domain Eukaryota; kingdom Metazoa; phylum Chordata; class Mammalia; order Rodentia; family Thryonomyidae; genus Thryonomys; species Thryonomys swinderianus. The sequence goes on from PVIC010028741.1 coordinate 6,670, forward strand.
ATAATTTATTGTGGGAATCTTTAGAGAAAAACGTGCTAGTTATTCAGTTTACTTATTAGGAAACCATAATTTTAAGAACCTCAGTTTTCCTCATAAATAGAAACAAAAGTGCTAATACTTCCTTCTTTACATATATTCTTAATCCTTTTTACTTCCCCATGTCTCCTCTCACCTTTCTCCCTCCAATCTGAGATCCTCTCCTTATCTATGTAAGGTTTACCTACCTGCTTAAGAAAAAAATACAAGAGTCTAAGTGGTGGTTTCTAGGTCTTCTGAGATCTAGAAAGAAGACATACTTTGCTATGGTAGAGACTAAAATTCATATACATTTGTTTTATTTTCACTGATGAACAGCTTGCAAAGGACTCGTTAATAAAACCTTACAGTGATTCCAGATTCAGAGTATCTGAAAACATTAGCCATGGCCTAGAAACAGATCAAATAGCCTTGAAATTTTAAATAGATTTGAAGTCAGTTTGAAACATGCATTAAAAGTATCCAATAAATCTAGAATCCTATGCATAAAGATTATCTAAAACAAATTCAGTAGATTTGTCTTTCACAAAATTCTTATCAGATTTCTATTATGCTTTTAAAGCAAACATTTCTGAGATATTTGTAAGACATTTCAGCATATTAATTAGAGGGACTATAAATATCTTTGTACAAGATACATGTGAAAGCAGACGGCATTATGATAAGTATTAGATTTAGACTAAAAATTGCTAATTCTTCAATTTACTTGCCATCAGGAAAAACAACTCCCAGAACCCCAGTTTATCTCATATAGAAACAAAAATGCTAATACTTCCTCCTGTAGTTGGTGGATTATTTGCATAACAAGGTGTTAATTATCAGTAGGTACTTATGGTAAAATGTTGGGTAGAAAAACAGCAGAAAAACAGAGCAAAAATACAATCCAGCATCGAAATGATATCTCTGAAAAGTAAAGACACGTTAACACAGTAAAAGAAGTATAAGCCTCTAGTCAGGACATCCAGGCAGATTTAACTAAACTGGTGGTTTCCAGAAAGACTTGCCCCACCTTCCTGTTTCTTGGTCTGTATCAGTCTGGTACAGTCAGAGCCCTAAATTCATTGGTTCACATTGAGGCTCCAATGACCAGGCCCACATAGTTTCAACTGAAATTCTATTTATGGATATATTAGTGGCTTAATAACCTGGGCTGTTCTTCACAGTGAATCATGTTCCCAGAGAGTAGATCTATTCAGGAAACCAAATTATAGGTGAGAAAGTAGCCTTGTCACTATGAACAAAGGGACTCAAAGGCCTTTAATAGTCACAGCCATCAAGCTGAACAGGTCCAGTGAATTGCCCTGTTCTACTATACCTTATTTCTCCTTTGTTAAGTAGGATGGGAAGGAAAGGAAATTTGTCCTTTGGTAGAATCAGAAACATTCAGAATATCCACACTTTTTTTTTTAATAATCCAGGAATATGCTGGGTCTTTGGTAGATATGAATATCAAACTCTCTACTCAGAGGGTTTTGAGTCTAATAAGACAAACATATAAACCATTAGCTATAATGAAGAAAAAGGTAAAGTAAATCTTGTGTAATATTTATTGTTACATAATCTACCAAGGAAAATAGGAAATATTAGCATTTCTACTTCTAAGGAAAATTGGGGTTCCCCAAATTATGATTTTATAATGGTCAATAAATTGAAGAACTAGAATTTTCACTCCAATGTTTTAATCACAGTGTCATATGCCCCTATATATCCCTTGTGCAAGTCGTGGAAAAGAAACAGAAGGAGACTAACATCATAGGGCACTTAGAGTGACAGGATAGCAGACACACGCCATATATTATCCCACTCAACTTGACCTTCACAACACTTTCCTGAGTTACAGATGGAACCCATTCATTAGCCATGGTCACCTTGTCCTCTGAAAATCTAGAAAAGATTGTCTTCAATAATTTTTTGCAGTAGCATGCCATCGGTTGACAGGGTCAGTGGACAATGGGGAAAATTATAGACTGCTTTGTAGAAGGCTGAGAAGACCTGCTGTAGGATTTAGCAAGAATATTCTGAATGCTTTTGCTGCGCTGATGTTTTCACTTATAAGCAAAAAGTAACAAGTATTTATCTGGTGGCATACAATGCTTTTCAATCTCAGTGTGTATAACTTTAAAATTTTAATTATTTTAGCACCTCCTTCCACATTTTTCTTCTCTAAAATGTCCTGCTTTAAATATGACAAATCACAATTGTTCTATTCTGTAACCCTGGTGGGCACTGGCCTCTGTACCAGAGCAGTGGCACACGTGGGCATGCCTGGAGTCACAGCAACTCTACCAGTTCTGCCCAGACCTCATATCCAGAATTTTCTCCACTGATATTTAAGTAGAGCATGTAAAGGTAGTTCATGAAATCTCAGCCAGGATCAGAACATTTCAATTCTTAGTAAGTATATAAGGTTTTAAGTGGCTACTGGTTGGCCTTAATCTGCATCCTATTAACATCACTCAGAAAAGGTAGAATTTCACATCACAGAATCTCCAGCATCATTCCACAGTAATTGTATTTCATATTCTCTATTTTATACATAGAAAAATATGGATTTTGTTTCCTGAACAAAATTTTGAATTCATTAAGACAATAAATTAATTTTTTTATAAAAAATATAATGATTTGCTTAGTAACATTTTTAAAGTTTCCCTAAATTTAAGAGTAAGCTTATATTAAATCAGGGCATTGCTAGAAAATTTGGATGTTTATTTACATAAACAAAAATAAGCTTAGGAATAAGTGGTTCCAAACTCTAAATCATATGAAAGATCTTCTTTAACTTTTTTCTTCTCTAGGTTTAAAAAATTATAACCTAGCTATGAAAATAAATTTCCAAGTCATTCTAATGTCTTATTAACCTCGAAGGCAATGTCTCTAACTCTCTGAATGCCAAGAAAGGGAAACTAAAATTAGCATGAACTGAGCAACAAAATTAAAAAAGAAAAAGGTTGTAGACTGGATCATAGAAATATCATTAACATAGCAAGAGTGAGCCCTGCATCAAAACCAATTTGGAAAGTGCAAATTTTGCTGGGAATGTAGAGGTATAATCTAAAGCAGTACTAACAGCTTGGAAGTGATAACCTAAAAATAAAGTGGACACATCAAAGTGAAGCACAGTTCATGGCAAAACAGGAGGCTCAATACTGCCTAGTGGTAAAATAACGATGTCTCAGGAAGACTAAATTTTGGGTGGGGGGTGGGGTAATGAAAACTCTACTCAATTACCTTTTATTTGGGGAGCTCAAGATGTTAATTTATCTCATTTTATCTGTTGTGTGTCATGCTAGATTTGGTGATCATTAGAAATGAAATAGTGTGGGCAGTCACTCAAATTATTGGGAGCAATGATTTCAAATACAATGTATCATAACTTTGAACTATCTCTGGCACAAGGGACTTTGGGAATTTAAAATAATTTTAAGTGCTAAGAAATAAATAGATTGAGGAATTTAGACATTTCTAATTAGGATACTAATACAACTGAGCAAAAACACATTACAAATTTCAATCCTGAAACGTCAAATCTTAATATCTGATCCAAAATGAGCTTCATGGGTTAAAAATGGGAGTATGTCCCCAGAGCAATTTCTAAAGTGGCATCAGATGTCTAAGTTGCATGATAAAGAATGAATATTGACCAAAGATTCAGGAGAGTACTAGCTTATGCTACTTGAAAATGTGGAAAGTTTTGGCATTTAAAAATCTACTTTTACTGCAAATAGTCTAAGAAGCATGCTTTGGGTTTTCTTTTAGGTAGTTAATATTTAAAGGCATCCATGCAAATTTTGCATTTAACAAACATCACGTTACTCTATATGATTATCTTATACATTACTGATGGAAAATATGTTAAAATTTAAGTAAACTGAACTGTGTCATTCATTTTCTTACCACAGAAGTATTACATGCTGAATGTTATAAAAAATAAAAAGAACAAAGAAAAATCACTGAAAAATGTCTTTCCCTAAATCCTCCAGGGCACAGAGATCATACTGCTAACAATTTCCTATAAATTTATTGAGATTCTTTCAATACTAGCTCTGATACACACATTTACATATTTATGCATCTATATAAGGGTTAATAGAGAAAAATTTTCAACTCACCATAGGCTACTCTCATTTTTTTCAGTGATTACTTCATGTTTTAACTGGCTGACATTTTTGTCTTAGGTAGGAAATTCTAGGTAGTTAACACTCTTGTAAACAAATCTGTGGCCAAAAACACATATTTTGCCAGACATAGAATCCAACAGTGAGAGAGACAGAGAGACAGAGGCAGAGAGACAGAGACAGACAGGGAGGGAGGGAATAGAGAATGATTTTATATGAAAGACAGTCCCATATGATGACTGTGTGATTTGTCTTTTTCTGTGAACACTAGGTTGGGCAGAGATTGTAGCTTCTTTATTCTATGTAATGTTATCAATCAAGCAAATGTTATGTGAGCAAAATGTCATTCATAAAATGATCACATTTTAACAAGCTGAGAGGTATTTTTGTTTTAATGTACTGTTTCTTGTCATGCAGAATCATTTAGAAACATTGGCATTTTCAATGAACTACACATTTAATGAAATGAAAGTCTGTACTTTGAAAATAAGCACAAAATGCAATTTTGTTTATAAAATTGCTCTAAATAGCAATCTAACTGGATGTTTGAATAATTGAGCTTCCTGTCTCTTCAGCTATGAGTCTTTCAATATTAAACAACCCCACTAACATTTTTCAGATATTCAGGCCTAAAGTAGTGGTTAAAATTGGGCTGCTAATGAGAGTTCTGGCAGATATGAGCTTCTTGTGAAATCTATTATGGATTGTTTTAAAACGTTATTAGGGGTATATCAGATAGGTCCGTAAAATACAAGCATGTTTCAATACAGATTGTGACTTTTATTAGTCCTCTCATGAAAAACTGCATCGGCTTGATTCGAGATGGCAATAAAAATATACAGCCTGTTCTGAGACACTTCATTTTCCTGGATCTTGAGATTTGTGATTAGTAGGCGAAGAATTTATATCACATAGCAGGCAAAATAATGGGCAAAGTGAGATTTACCTTGCTAAACATTTCTATTGAAAGTCAAACAGGAACAGCCTGGAGGATATGGTATTCTTCTCAGTATTTCCTTTAATCACATTCAAAGATTATATATATTCTTTATATGTTGAAAATTAAGAAGATAAAGACCTGTTTGTAGATTTTAATAGCAATGTCTGTTAAAAATATTATAAAATGTGGGCCGGAGGGTTAGCTCAGTGGTTCCGGCGCCTGCCTTGCAAGCGAAAGGACCTGAGTTCGATCCCCGGTAACCACGTATAATGCTGGGTGTGGAGACACGCCCACCAACAATCAACACCGCATACCACAGTGCCGGACGTGGTGGCTCACGCCTGTAATCCCAGCACTCGGGAGGCAGAGACAGGAGGATTGCTGAGTTCGTGGCGGCTTGCCTGGGCACCATAGTGAGCTCAGGGCCAGCTTGAACTACAAAGCGAGACCCTGTCTCAAAAAAAAAAAAAAAAATTATAAAATGAGAACCCTACACCCATCTTAGGACACCTGGAAAAAGTGGAAGTCGATGCCATTATGATTGAAAATATGTTCAACATACATACATTTTAAACTTTCTGTTAGAGAATAATTACAGTACTCTCTTTTTGACAGAGATTCCTATACATTTAGATTTTTGTATAGGAAAAGCTCCTCTGAATTTTATAATATTACCTTTCATATCCCATTCCACCCTAAAATACACTTTTATTCCAAGAAAATTATTATTTTTAGTGCAAAATACCATACTTGTTTAATTATTTTTAAGAAATTTATAAATTTAAAAATAAGAACTCAGGCATTAGAAATTACTCATGCTTTCTTGAATTATCCTGAAAAAATATTTGCATCGAGTATATGGACTACTTTTGTTAAATTTTAATGTTAAATTTATATCGTGCTGTGTCTTGAAAATAGTTTCCTAACATTTACGAAGTTCAGCTCCTTATTTAAAACTTAGTGAATACTATCTCTCCAATGTCTTTGATGATACTGACATGTTACCCAATTATCCCATAGTTAAACTTTGGAAATCTACTCTAAGTTCTGTTCACGAAAGTCAGGGGTACTAGAAAATAACATTTTCAGAGGATCCATAGTCTAGTGAGAGACAGTCAACTTAATACATAAAATAACTTACCATGTCACATTCTAATAGTGCATTTGTCCAGAGGACTATGGGATCAAACACAAATAAAGGAAATGAGTGTTCACTTTACACTGAAAAAAAATCAAACAGGAAAGTTCACTGGCAGGCTCACCCTGAGCTGGATGATTTTCAATCTCCCCACCTCTAATCTTTCATTAAGTCTCTGAACTACTATGTTCTCTTTTTTTTCTTCTAGTGACAATACTACATAATTACTAAGGAACATTCCCACTGTAAATTTCTCTGTTGCTAGCCCATATTTTCTTATGAGACTTAGGGATATGATACTTTGTAAAAAGAAAAAAATTAGAATCAAGTTATTAGTGGTTACAGAAGAAATTACATCTCTAGTTATTCCTCTCTGAGGTCCTACCCAGTGTCTTCTGCTTTTTCTTTTAGAGTAGCATACACTGTTAAGATTACTCTTTTCATCAAGTCTTATTCATTTGACTATGCCTTTGGTTAAATGGGATTTGGGAAGATATTAATAAGCCATCAGTTCATGGTATGAAAATTTTTCATAGTTTCAAGCAACTTTATAATTTGCATACTCTTTTCACTAAAATATTCATGAGGTTTTCAAAAAAATCTTATGAATTTGGTAGGGCAGATATTGGTAGCCTCATTTTAGAGATGAGGAAACAGATTTTGCGAGGTTTTTTTTTTTTCTACCTCCTTCAAGTGCCTTTCATGCATTTCCCCAAATTAAATTATTTCTAGGATTGATCGTTCTCACAAGAACAAGTTTCAAAAGCTCTAGTTGACATTTTTGAGTATCTATATGAGTAATATCCCTAGCACTTAATGGTAAGCATTAAAATTATTTATTTTAGACATTTTAATATTTGAATTATACTTTCAAATATTCAATGACCCTACTGAGTGAATTCTTATTTTTTTATTTTAACTGAAAAAAATTAATGAGTTGCAGCTTGACTTTTCAGTTGAAATATTAGTCTGTTTCCGACTGCGGTGGATTTGGAGCACAGCTTAGAGCAATGATGACAAACCTTTTAGAGACCAAGGGTCTAAACTGCAATTCCAAACCCTGTTATTTATTGCAAAGGTCCAACACCGCAGTTAACCCTGAATGCTCAGCTGCCGGGGCGCGGGTGGGGTGACTTGGCTTGTGTGCCAACAGAGAGGTCTCTGCATGCCTGCTGTGGGTCATGTGCCAGTGGTTTGCCACCGCAGATCTCACATGGGGAACTCCTGCTCAGAAAAGGCACTGCATCCTTCCCTCTCACACACTTTTGGCCCAAGCAAAAACTGGTTTAGAGGAAGCTTTGAGGTTTCCAAAGTCATGATGACTACAATAACACTGTATCAAGAGTTCAGCTACAGTTGCAATGGAAAAAGTGATGGTAGGTTAGAAAAGGATCTTCGCCTAAGAAATCTCTGAGTATAATAATGTCTGTGTTAGATATTTAAAGAATTTATACACCACAGTTTATCAAAGACTAGTTCCTACACAAGGAAGTTCTTTAGAAGTCTATGAACTCTCATTAAGAAGAGAAAGTTATTCAAAGATAAACCACAGCTCAGTATCACTAGTGATTTCAGCACAATTAACAAAAACCAGATGAAAAAAGGCAAATGATAGTGCTCATATGAGAACATCAAAACTGCAGAAAGAGGTATGGAAATGTAGAGAAATGTGCATTAAACAAGTGGTTGAGATAATCGTTTTACTTCTATTAGAGGAGTTATATTCTAAAAACTAGAAAGCATTAGATGTCATTTAAGAAACGGAGGCTGGTTTTACCACTAGTATAAGAAAACCTACTTGACTCGTCATCTCCTTGTTACAAGTGAATTTGTAAAATCAGAAAATGACCGAATGATTAAAGTCACAGTTTATATAACATGAGCAATCTAAGGCAAACTCCACAGGTTAGAAAGTTATTTTCTGTCAGGTGTGGAAACCGCATGAGTTAGCTTCTGTTGTAATAGCAAATACCCTTGAACTTCAGGGAACTCGAAGCAACCAGTGCCTGTTCCTTGTTTAGTCTCAGGTTGGCTGTGGCTCTGCTCCGCTCTGCGCTTCAGTGTGGGCTTCGATGGAAGAGCGGCCCCGCTTGGGACCTGCTTCTTCACGGCACAGGACAAAGATGAAGCTGCCGCACCCAATTACACAGTCGCATGGGGAACTTCTGCGCAGAAAAGACACCGCACCCTTTCCTCTCACATGCCTCTTGCCTAATTGGATCGCAGGACCAAGTTGACAAGAGAGTAGGGGAATCTCTTTGTTCAGGGGACTCTGCCATCTACATGGCAAAGGACTTGTATTTATTGCTCTCTTGTGGGCTGAGGGAAGTGTAGTTGAGAATTACACTAAGTGCTGATATATTTGCCCACATCTCCAAATTTCCTCTTTTTGTCTTCTCTATGAAAGCAAATCAGAGCTTTTTAAATCATACCCATCACCAGTGGGTATGACGGGAACTTGAGCCACAGTAGCCAGTGGAGAGACACTGTAGACAAGGGGCAGCTCTTCCTTGCTGGGGTGCATTCCTCCAGACAGCCTCCTGATGCAGCTTTTCTGGTGCCCTGGCTTCACTAATTTCTTTTTTTTAAAAGTTTTATCTTTATTGGTGCATTGTATATACACATCGTGATCACACTCAATATTGGGAATTTGTACCAGTATATGACACAATTTAATTCTCATTTTTTTTCCCATTCCCCTATCCACCCCACAATGGGCCACACCTAAATACATAAATTTTGTTTCCCTTTTTTTTATTACCATCACATTTTTTCTTTACCCCTCATTACTCACTCCTCCAGCACATTCCATTAAACATTTTATTCCCATTCTTCCCCAAACCCTGGAACCACTAATCTATTTTCTGACTGTATCAACTTGCCTGTTAAAGATATTTCACAGAAGTAGAAACATATTTGTCCTTGCATGTCTGCCTTATTTTATTTCAAAAATGTTGTCCGGGTCCATCTATGTTGAAGTGTGTATTGATAATTCATTTATAACAACTGAGCACCATTTTATGTATACTAGGTTTTGCTCAGCCATCAGATGGGATGCATGAATGGTTTCTTTTACCTGTTATGAACAATGCTGCAGTGAACATGAGTGTCCAAGTGTCCAAGTCCCTGTTTTCAATTCTTTTGCTTATAAACTTTTGTGTGAAATCAGTTGATCACACAGAATCTCTGTGTTTCTTTTTTAAATTCTTTAATGGTACATTTTATATACAGCTCACGATCACACACAACACTGGGAATTTGTACCAGTATATGACACCAGTTAATTCTCATTTTTACCTACGTCCCTACCCACCCACAGCCCCCACCCCTTATATACATGCTCTTTTATTTTCTTCAGTGCCTGGATCCTGTGTCATTTTGACCAGCAGTAGCTGGTGACCAGCAGCTCCCCTTGCTCTTTCCTCAGGCACTGTCCAACTATACGTGCACAGCTTTCTACAACACCAGGTTTCTGGAAAGTTCCAAAAGCCAGATTTTCAAGTTTTACTCTTGCTGCAGAACAGTAATCTCTCTGCCATTTGCTGAACTATTGCCAGCTCACCATCTTAGGGGGTGTCCTTCCTTCGGTGAGAGGAAATCAGTTTGTCTCTGGAGACAGGAAAACTTCCCAGGCTCAAATTACTTTTGTTTTTTTTCTTCTCTCAATCATACTCAGACAAATACAGAAACCCTATTAGGGGTTCACAAATGGAGTTGGTTAAATATTGGGTGGAATAGACGAGCCTAATTTATGCATTTGCACTTAGAATCGAGATTTTAAAATTTGTTGGTTGAGGCTCCATTTCTCTTGGGCTTGACTGGATACACTTTTCCCTTTTCTACACAAAGGTGTCTTATCTTTCTTGCCTGTCAAATTCTTAGGTTTGTAAGTAGCTAATGGTCAGGGTCACAGCCACACACCTGTGATCATGACACTGGGAGGCCCGGGTAGCAAGATCTCAAGTCCTCGCCCATTCCTGGGAACTAAGCAAATTAGCAAGATGTAGTCTCAAAATAAAACATAAAAAAGTGCTGATATGTGGCTGAGTGCAAAATACCTGCATTGAATCCAAAGTACTTCCCATGGGAGTGGGAGCAAAGGAAAAAGATCCTACAGGTTCTTCAAGTCTCTGTGAGAAAAGAGCTAATTTTAATTTTTCTTTTGCTTGATTTTGTGTTGACTTTCAGAGAATCTCATTTTCTTCATCTCTCCTGCATGTTGGCCATGGCCTTACTGGATCCCCACTGAGCCAGCATCACAAACCTATTAGATAAGGAGTGTGAGAAGCAACATGGAAGACATTATCCCCTAAAACTACAGCTGCTACCTTTCATTGCTGACTAGCTTGTTAATCTACTACAACCATCAATGGCAATATGTGAGTTCTTGTAATATGTATTTAGAACAGAAAAAATTAAATTTTTTGACAAATATACACACCAGGGCTCACACATCTCTTTATAATTTTAATTTTTTTCCTTGAGGACCAGTATAGCAATTAAAAACTATTGTGTTGGACAAAAAGAACTAAACTTACACTTTTAAAAATTTTTCTCATTTATTAATAAGTAACAATTACATTCTTTAGAGGAGATGATATAATAACACAACACACATAAATTCTTTTTACTTCTCCTCTTCTTCCATCTCTCAGCTGCTTCCCCTTTTGAAAATATCTATTTCCTATTACCTATATCTGTATATTACATTTGGAGAAATGTTTAGAATACAGCTATTGATCTCGATTAAAAAATGAGCAATTCAAGGACTATATGAATTATATTGTGCTTTATCTTTTCTTCTAAAATCTCCTCTAGATTGACCAGTGATGTGAGTAATTAATGGCAAGTAGCCCAACATGAGTATTTGGATCAGAATTAGGTGTCTAATACTGGGTTAAGCCGTGAGAACCAAAGGTGAATTTGAGAGAGAGAGACAGTCTTACATGGAAAATGAGGTTATTTTAAATCTTTATCTGGATGATAAGACCAACTTCATGGCTCCTATAATTTCTGATAAAGTTTAACTGGTTTGTATGATTTTCTCTTTTCCATTATCTAAATCAAATGTAATCTGAAAATTTACTAGATACTTTGAGTTCTCTACATAGCAAAGGGGCAGGAAGGTAGTGTTTTTTTATTCTTTTGTTTTGAGATTGGGCCTTGCTATGTAGCTCAGGCTAGCCTTGAACTCACAGGACTTCTGCTCCCTCAGGTTCCCTAGTGGTGGGAACTGCAGGTATGTGCCACCACACTGGGCTCAGGGAAGGAGTCTCTCTGCTGTTATTATAATATCTAGAGATCTCTTTCTGGTCTCTTTCATGGAATCAGCTTTAAAATTATGTTGAAGGTTCAGGTTTATGTTTGAGCATTATGGGCTTTATAACCTGGGAAAAGCTTTTGATCATTTTCTATTGAATGCTATATCATTTTATATATTAGGCAAATTAAAGTGAGTAATACATCTAGTGGGTCTGAGACTGCCTCAGGGTCTTTCCATGCCCAAGTGAAGGGCCTTACTGCACAGCTCATCTTCGAACAAAGGGTGAGTCTTGAATTTGCACTTATGTCAGAAAGAACCAGTTTTAGAGATGGAGGCTTCACCTGCTGTAGGAAGAACTCTGGACCTGTGTTTTGTGTGTCATCTTGACAGTGTATAGTGCTTAAAGATATACATTTTTACTTCATTTGAGGACCATTACCTGCATTTGTCCATATTCATCCAGATAGAAACAAACAGCATATAATTAATTCTGAAATTCTGAGAATGTGTGTTTAAAGCAGAAGGGTTTCCTTTTAAATGAGAGTGTTCTTTTTTGTTGCTTACTTATTAGTATATAAAGAACCTTTTTTATATAAAGGCAGTTGCTGCTCACTTCTTTTTGGAAACCATCTGGCAATTCCAGTTTTCATTGACATCCAACAAAAGGGAGATGGAGAATACAGTAACAGGAACAAAAGTACAGACAGGTCATCTCATCAAAGACAGAACTTATTTACAACCACATTTGAGCAGTGCTAAACATTATAGCCCAACAACATAATTAATAATAACATGCAGCAGAAGTTTCCATCTTTTATCTTACTTCTCATTAATCTGAGACTGACTTAACTTAGAATTTAATGGACACAAATAAGAATTAGCATGAAAAGAAAGCCTAGGTTCATAATGAAGATAATAAGCGGACTGCCAGATGGCCACATCAAAACCTATGGTGGAATAATATACAGAAACCAAGTTCTGATTTTCAAATGAGAAACAGAGAGTAAATGGGTTGGAATTGGTTTTTATACATATATAAATGTAGATAGTTTTGCAGAAATACTCTAAAAACTGGTTGGGTATGATCTCTCTCTTCAGTGCTTTTAAAGATGTATTTATACTGGATTTGGTATTTTTGATATTAATTCATTCTACATTATATATCTCCTTATTCACAAAGATTCTGATATTTTCTTTTTCCTCTGGGTCCAATGTGTCACAAGAATTTATTGATTAATTCAACTTATGGATATCAATAGCTGGAAATTCTCACATACCTATAAATGGCTCCCTAGACACTTCCACCCTCTTTTGTCTTTATTCATTAGCCAAGATAGCAAAGCCATAAAACTTTGAGAAATCACATTTCCAACCTATCGTTGCTCTACTCAAATACCTCCCATTGAAAATTCTATCACTACACACTAAACTGTGGGATTTCCTTATTGAATTGAAGCTATCCTCTATCTAACCCAAAGATTCATGTATGAGTTAGTTCCCTGAATATACTCCTTGTGCTACCACTAGGTCTTATCTCTATTTTCAGAAATTTCTTACAATGCATTCTGCCAGACGCAAAATCCATGAGTCAAAAACATTTAACTTTCTATGGTCTATAATTACTTTTTAAAAACATATTTGGGAAGCATGACTGAAACAAAATTAAATGGTGTCCATTTTATCTGATTTACCTTAAGAAAAAATAAATATTCAGAATTCTTCAAATTTATTTGGCCATGGACCATCAATCTTCTTCATGAATTCAGTTATTTGATATAAATGTATATGTATACACATATTTAAATTTAATTTAAAATCTTTTCCCTTTATCTCAAGTAAAATTTCACAAAGAATTATATTTTATAATTACTGTGAAACCCAGCCATTATACTCACAGGTATATACTCAAGACAAATCAGACTTATTTATACACAAAATCTGACATGTGATTGTTTAAATAAATACTAGTCAGGAAGGTCCAAAAGGTAAAGACAACCTAAATGTTCATCAACTGACAAAGACATAAGCATGAAGTAGTATGTTCATACAGTGTAATATTGTGTGGCCATAAAAAGGAATGAAACACTTCTATATGCCACAAGAGAGGTGAAACTTATAAGTAGTATGCTAACTGAAGGAAAAATTGCCATGTATTATAGGACTCCAATCAAATTATAGTCTAGGATAAGGAAATACAGTGAGTAAAGTAGATATAAAGATATGGGGGCCAGGAAGTGATGGTTGCTAAGAATGTAATATGGAAAGACATCAATACATATTCTAAATGTAGACGTGATTACTATTGAACATCTTAAAATCCATTGAATTGTATACTTCAAAAAGATAAACTGTAGAATATGTGAATAAATATAGCTATTTTTAGAAAGTTTCAGAGACCTTATTTCTCTTATTTTGTATCCCTTTAGTACCTCTCTATTATAAAGAGAAATGTTTAATAATTATCTGACAAAGTCACTGATAGAAAGGGGTAACAGAAGCCTTTCTACTCAGCTGTGTCAATAAACAGCCCTGCATTTCCTGGGACGCTGTGGGGAGTAGTGTCAAGTTCATCCCATACCTGTTCCCTCAGATGTCCACTTTATCAAATTCTGTGTACATTGATGTACACATATGTACATTACAATTGCCAAAACACTGAACTGCATGCAGTATCTTTTAACTGTTGAACACACTACCACTTTACATAGCTACTTTGCTTTCTCACGCCTTAGGGCTTTTTATAGGGATTAAATCAATTCACTTTTAATAAGGACACCGTCTAATGAATTATAATTAACCTAATTTCCTCAACTGCAACTTTAATGTGTTTCCTAGCCAGCATTCAATCAGGCCTTCAAAATGTGACAATATTTAAAATGTAAGAAAATATGTAAAATAAACAGACAATACATTTTGGGTCTTGCAGTCTTTTAAATTTTTTATAACTCACATTTTTTATTAACACTAATTGAAATACAGAAGTTTTCAGTTCCCTTGTTCAAAGTACATATAATACCAGATGATTTCAAACCAATTTATTTTCTCACTAATGAAACCTTATAACTGCTCCCATTTTCCCCTTACTTCTTTACACATATTTTGATGAATTAGCACAAGGGTCACTTTGATCATGCTAAAAAACCCCTGCATACACAAACACACACACACACACACACACGAGGAAAAGGACATTGGATGTTTGTGGTATAGTTGGGAATACTACAGAATTAGCATCTCACTTTTGTTAAGTGTGGTGAAACTGAAGAACTGTATAACCTAGACACATGTGCTTAATTATGTTACAAACTACAGACATAAACTGTATTCCTTTAAATTATTATTCTTGTTCCTTCTCTCACCTGCCTCCCCTGATCTTTCATATCTCCATGTATGGGGAAACCTGTGGCATTTCCGTTCTCTCCTTGTCTATCCCATCTCTGAAGTGGGAGTCAAAGTTAGCTGGCCAGTCAAGGCTAACATCTGCCCCCTCCACGGGAGACAGCCACCAAGGGCTTGCTACCAGCACAGTGCCCTTTAGCAGTGTAAGGTGGTCTATTTTTGGAGTATTACTGAGGGTTTTACAATACATCAGCTGCTTTTCTCAGTCTGCAGTACAGATTAAAAGCCATATCATATTTCAGTATTAATTTATGATAATTTCCCTCATTATTTAGTAAATAATCACATAAACCTACATTTTTGTACAATCTCTGAGGCTTAATACATCTTTTATAAAAGAATGTCCTGTATTCTTTAAGTATGCCTCTCACATTTGAATGAACTGTGATATATATGTGTATGTATGTGTGTGTTTGTGCTTATGTTTGTCATAGCATGAAGTTTTCAACATATTTACAGCCTGTAGTATTCTTAAGAACATACTTTTAGGGCCCAGGATATAGCCCATTGGCACTACACCTGCCTGGCAAGCAGGTTCTGAGTTTGACCCAGGGTACCAAAAAGAAGAATACCCTTTTGTCATTGTGACACCTACATGGAAGATATAAAGTCAGAAGGTATGTAGCATTCTCTTGGGTGAAAGGTCTACTTGGCAATACATGTAGAATATGCCTATCAAATATAACCACCAGGAAAAATAAAATGAGTGACACCCATTTGCTTTGATATTAATTATATTCAAGGAAGAATAGACCTAGTCTGTTAAGAAACTGAGAACTAGAAAAAAAATCACAAAAAAGTAAAAATTAAACTTATGAATGAAATACATAGTTTCTAAGATATATAAACATCTAACTTCTATCCATGAACTTCCATGCTGTGAATGACTGGTCTTCAGAAAATCACTAGAAACAAGTACACGTAAGCCAATGCCAAAATTTTAAAGTCAATTTTACCTTTTTTTTTTTTTTTTTTTTTTTTTTTACAGGGACTTGCTTTGTAGTTCAGGCTGGCCCTCAGATCATTATGTAGCCCAGACAAACCTCGAACTCAGCAATCCTCCTGTCTCTACCTCCCGAGTGCTGGGATTACAGGAGTGAGCCACCACGCCTGGCACTGTGGTATGTGGTATTGACTGTTGGTGGGCATGAGTCTCCACGTCCAGCATTGTATGTGGTTACTGGAGATTGAACTCAGGACCTTGCACTTGTGAGGCAGGCACCGGAACCACTGAGCTTAATCTCCGGTCCCACCTATTTCTATTTAATTAAAAATCATATATATGGGCCGGAGGGTTAGCTCAGTGGTTCCGGCGCCTACCTCGCAAGCGCAAGGACCTGAGTTAGATCCCCGGTTACCACATATAATGCTGGGCATGGTGGCTCACGCCTGTAATCCCAGCACTCGGGAGGCAGAGACAGGAGGATTG
>PVIC010028742.1:0-23021 GCA_004025085.1 Thryonomys swinderianus
AAAAAGACAAGGCATTTCAGTAATTATAAGTGCCTTAAACATTGACTTGAATATTTCCTGCACAAACCGGTCTATAAATTATGAAACTATAAGGAGCTATAAATTGCAGAAAACTTTAGCTATGGGAATAGCTATCTTCTTAGCCAGAGCTACCCAAAGTCTAAGACTTATCGTGTATCTTTAGATAGATGAATAAGCTAAAGTAAAATAATTCCCTCCCTAGTTTTCTAGAAGCATACCAGTACCTCATGGAAATGAGGGATTATTTAGAGGCAAAACAGCTGAAAGGAAATTCTTTATTTTTGCTCATTAAGAAGTAACTACCATTAGGAGGACAGTTACAGAAAGAACATTGCTATTTCCACTTATACATTCTCTGAACAATAATAAAATATTTATTAGCAACAAAATAAAAAGATTATTGTTTAGACTCCTAGCTTTCTGTTGAGTTTTATTCCTTTCACCTTTGGCCTAATCATTTGTCATTAAGCCACAAAGCAGATTAAAATGCACCAACATTTGTGCCAGATTATTTCTAATGAATCAAGCCTGATTTTGAGCCTCTGTCCCCTCTGTTTAGTCCCCTTCTGTAGTAGTGACAATAGTGATTTTTTTCCCCACGCTTTTAAAATCGGTTATGTGGATGAATGGGTTTCACTGTGGCAGATCTACCCGTGAATCCAGGGCACTCCATGCCCTGCTCTCCTTTTAGTTTCATACTGTGGGGCGATTTCAATGCATGTGTTTCTGGAAAAGCAGGAAGGTAGTTTCATCAGCGTATGCATCTCATTCTCCCTTTAAAATTGAACTCAGTAATATTGGTCCTGAAATTAGGGTGTGTGTTGCGAGAGGGCCTTGTGTTTCTCAAGCAGCAATACAGACAGAGAGAAGACGGCATTGGTACGTTGCCGAATGGTTCATTCACGTTTCTGACCTTCCGTGGAATCCAGCCAGCAGATGCCAGTGCTCCTTCAGCCTGACCTTGGGCATAATGAAACTCATTTCCTTTCTTTAATATAGTGGGTTTTAGGATGTTAAATAAATATACACATATTCAAATCAATAAAAAATTAGCTCTCAGGAATACAAGTTGCATCCAAGAAATATATTCTAAGCAGTATTTCATTCCGTTTCTGTAACTTTAACAGAATACCACAGACAGGGAAATTTAGAAAGAAGAGATGCTTGCTTGGCTCTCTCCCTTCCGGGGTCTGAGGATCGCACCCGGCGTAACTCTCTGGAGTCCTGAGGTGCCCTGGGTCATCGTCTGGACCCAAAGGCATGCAGAAGACACAGAACCAAAGTGGCTCTTGCAACAGACCCACTGTTAAAGCAGTAAGTCACACGCTGATTAAGCCCCTCACGAGAGCAGAGCCCCCGTGGCAGCATCACCGCCTGAAGTCCCGCCTGGCCCCTCAGTCCTTCACCACGGGGAGGGCGTCCCAACGTGAGTTCCGGTGGAGACACTGGTGACAGAGTAAGGGATATGTCACGAAGTTGCCCAAGAAATCACTTTATCATAGAGCCCACCAGTCCGTTGCGGTTTCACCTCAGGTTTGGCGGGGAAGCGGAGGGAGAATATTCTTGCCCTCATTAGCAGGAAGTGAGGGCGAACTCGACATCTACACGAAAGTCTTATCTCCGGCTGTGCTAGCTTCTGGCTCACGGCGCTCCTATGTGAAGTCTGGGCATTTACCACGGTGCACGTCGTCGGTCTTCCCGATCTTCACACTCCGCTTATGCTCCAAAGGGTCCAAAGAGGTGAATTTTGCAACAAGAGACTTGCTACCCTGAGTGAGCGGCTAGGCCCGGATGCAGGAGGGATTTCCTGCTGTCTGCAGGTCCACGTCACCATGAACTTAACTGGGCAAGCGGTGTCGCTCATTTGCTCTTGAACCCTCCCCGCTGCTTACAGAATCCTGTGGAAATTCCTTCCTCAGCTAACGGCGAATGGCGAATGCCGAGCAGCAGGCTGGGTGGGGAGGAGCGTGCTGGTGATGAAATGAGCATTTTTCCTTTTCATAGCCAAAGGCAAATAGCATTCGCCTCCACGTGGCCATGGAGGTGTATAAATGGGTTGGATTGTTAAGTGACGTTCAGGGCCGTTGGGAAAGTCTGCTAAATGAGCCTCTAGTTCATTGTCCCCTCCATTAATCAAAACTAGAAGTGCTTGCCCGCCTACCGGAAGGTGCTGGTGTTATACCCTTGTCTCTTTGATGAGCACTGCTCGGATGGTGTCACAGAACAACTGAACGTGCCTGCCCGGCCCCGTCTAAGCGAACAAGATTGCTCTGAGACAGGTGTGTCTTGTGCTCCTTTCTCTTAATCCCCTACACAGACCAGGCTGTGAGGGTGAAGGACACCATATTCCTCTTTCTTTCCATGCTTGTGTCTCTGCTTTACGAGCCAGCCTGGCTTTTGAGAGGAGGGGAAGAAAGTCTGTGGTGGCCAGAATAAGATATGCTGAAGGAGCTGGGAACGGGACGAGGAAAGGCGAGGAACTCTCAACGGGGACTGAATCTCGTCTTTGCCACAAGTTACCTGGAGGTGGCTAGGAGTCTGCATGTGTGTGCGGCCCAGCACTTCACACAACCAGGTGCTAAAGGATGAGCCTGAGAGGAGTGAATGATCTGGTTTTCTCCCTGAGTGAATCAAGGGCCTGTAGAACTTCAGCACAAGGTCTAAGTTGGTAGTGGCTGGAATACCAAAAGTGCCCCTGGTCTGTGGCAGTGGTGCTCAGTGGAGGAATGTCTGAAGACATTTTTCATCATCCCAGCTTGGGAAGGGTGCTGTGGGTGTGCAGTGGGAGGGGCCAAGGATGTGCTAAGTGCTTACACTACAAAGGACAGACCCCACAACAAAGAATTATCCGGGTTGAAATGTTTTTTTTAAATTGAATTCTTTATTGGTACAATTTATATACATCTCACAATCACACATAACATTGGGGAATTTGTACCAATATATGACACAAGTCAATTCTCATTTTTACCCATATCCCCACCCACCCACACCTCCCCCCCATATACATGCTCTTTTATTTTCTTTCAGAATCATATTTATTCCTTCCCCTCATTACATCCCCACACCAAATTTCCTTTGGAAATTTCACATTCTACAAAAACTGTCATACTTTCTAGAGCTCATTTGCATTTAGAGGTGCTCATACCAAAGAGAAGATCTGGTATTTGCCTATCTGTGATCTATTGATTTCACTCATTAGCATGTCTTCCAGGTGTATCCATTTGCACATAAATGAATGAATCTTGTCAGTCTTTATGGCAGAATAATACTCCATTTTATAAAAAAAAAACACATCTTCTTTATCCAGTCTCCAGTTGATGGGCATTTGGGTTGTTTCCAAGATTGAGCTATCACGAACTGACCTGCTATAAACATGGGTGTACATATGTCGCTATGATATGATTCTTTTAATTCTTTTGTGTATATTCCTAGCAGAGGAATAACAGGGTCAAATGGGACCTCTAATCCTAGTTTTCTGAGGGATCTCCACACTGATCTCCACAATGGTTGCACAAGTCTGCAATCCCACCAACAGTGGAGAAGGGTTCCTTTCTCCCCACAGCCTGGGTTGAAATGTTAATAGTAGCAAGGTTACAAAACTCTATCCCATATTTAACAAGTCCATCGTCTCCCTCTGTGGAAGAGTGAAGAGAACTTTTAAATGAATGAATGTTGACTCACAGTCATCAGGGAGTAGCTTCCTAAGCAGTGTCCAGAAATCCTGCCAAGTAAGTATTCCCCTTGCAATATAGTTTCCGTACACACTTGAAGATTCTTTTCCTTTCTTACAATATTTCTTGAAGTCAGTAAAATTGGGGAAGAAATGCCAAAAGTATTAAAGACGAGTTCACTTTTCAAACTTGTGTGAAACTTAATTCTATCTGTTACCTAGTGGGTGTGGACTTATATTCATCTTGCCCCCTGGAGGTAAGCCAACTTCCTGATGGCTGAGGAAGGCTAAAGAAGATGCATATTTCATGAATTTTTCTTGGTAACCTGACTGACTTTCTCATTTTGGAGGAGGCTTATGAATAACCAGACACTTGTATGTCCAGGTTTTCCTAAGACAGTGATAGTTGGCTCACATTGTGTTTAAGATATTGGTAAGAATGGCTTTTAAAAAACATAAAAAAGTCCTGATTTGGACAATAGATAACTCGCCTTGTTTCTCTAAGCTGGACTGTTGGTATCCTGATGACACATCATACAATTTTAAAGAATATTTATGAGGTAAGGTGAGAGAATCACTCAAGCCCAGGAGTTCAAGATGAGTTTGGGCAACAAAGGAAGACACCAATGAACGAAAGAAAGAAGGAAAGAAAGAAAGAAAGAAAGAAAGAAAGAAAGAAAGAAAGAAAGAAAGAAAGAAAGAAAGAAAGAAAGAGAAAGAGAGAGAGAGAAAGATCCATAACTTAAGTGAAATCAGTTTATAAAGAAATCTATACTAATTGCTAATTTGGTTGATCTCTGTACCATAATAATAAAACCACACTGAATAATATGTCCAAAATAGAGAACTTCTGCCCTTCTGGCCATGTGTTGGCCCGTTTCTTATACAAAAGCCACATTTGTGATTTGTTTACATAGACGCTGGTGATTTATCTGTGGCCACAGAAAAAAGTAAATTATTGACCTTATCCTGGTCCATCACTCAACCTAGTGAGATTTCTGCAAGATATACAGTGCATGCAAAGCTAATCTTTCTTCTAAATGCTTTCAAAATCATAGACCAGGTCTACGTTAATTTTATATCTCATTTTGTCTTTTCTTTTTACTTCTCAGCTTCACTTTCTAAACTACTACCCTTTCTCCAACTTTGATTTCCAGAGATGATTTTGGAACACATTTCCATTGGTTTCTGAAGGACATAAAAGTGATAGATGTTATTAGGTGAATCCATATTTTACAAATATAGTATCTCTTTATTGAATACATTTAACAGGGAGTGATATCTTTCCTATGAAGCTTTCTGGTCACGAAGACCTCGAATCACTTTATATTTTTCTGGATGAGGTCTTAAGCTCTGCATTGTATTGTTCTGTGTTGTACTTTTCTCAGCTCTTTGGGGGCTGTTTATGCAGCAAGTGCTATGTATAGTAAACTGCCATATGCATTATGTTCTTATATAAATAATGAACAATCTTCTCAGGTACTTTGATAGCCACAGTGATAATAGATAGGTTATATTTTAGAGAAAAAAATGTACCATGAGTATTTTACCTTGCTTCAGCAGATAAGACATATCAGGTTGGCACACAACCTTGTTTTTCTCTTCTTTGAAACTGTAGTGTAGCAGTTCATGAGATTGCTTGTAAAAATATGCCAGTTGCTCAGAAGGCAAAAAATAAAGCACACAATGTTCACCATGCTCAGTCCTAGAAATCATTCTAATTTCTTTTCATCAGTTATCATACCAAATGAGGGATTTGTAGATTAACCAGTTAACAGATTCTTTCCTACTTTTCTCTCTGCTCTTCTAGATTAATATGCAACAGCACATGTGCAGTCAAAAGCATATGCCTGCATTTCAGTCCTAAGTTAGAATTTAGAGCCAATCACTTAAGAGCTGAGGGACCTCGGGCAGGTTAACTGATCTTTCTGGGCCTTTCATTTGCCTCAGATGATTTATGGGGGTGATAGAGCTTGTTTTATAAGGCCATTGGAGCAATAAAGTGAGAGAGTATATATAGATTTCTAGCACCTGAAATAGAGTAATCCAAAATAAGGCAGCAGTCTTTCTTTGTAAGTGATTCTATATTTCTATTATTGCACATCCCATAACCCAACAGTCATCATCCGTTCAGGTGTCTGCCCTCATCACTAGATTACGAACGACTTACTGGCAGGTGCAAGGTTTATTTATCCAAGTGGTTCCAAAGTTGAGCTTAGCAAATATTAGGCATCCAGTGCATATTTTTCTGAATCAATAAGCCAATACATAAACTTGGCTGTTTCTAAGAGTGGCAATTTATGGTCACTTTTTCTCCCTACTTTCAACACGTGACCCCTGAAAGTTCCAAAATAGAAAGTGTCCAAGGTCTCCCACTGGGTTGAGTACAAATACTTGATCTGGCTTTGGGGATAACTCTGTTCCCCCCAGTACCAGGAGAGGTTCACCTCTCCTTTACAGAGGGGTACCTCCAGCTACTATGAGTGTCAGCTAACTAGATGCTCATAGCTGCAGGTTTGTGCCCTATAACAGGCACTTCTTGTCTATAGGCATAGAGAGCTTATATCCACCTTCTCTGCCGGGTAACCTGCCCATGACAAGTAAGCAGTGATTAACTGATCCATGAGTACCAATAGCCAGCTCCCTTTTGGGACGATGGTAATAATTTAACCAAATCTGATGGCTAGTACTGTGATCCTAGTCCATCCTGAGGTGTCCTCAATGGGGCTGTGAAACTCAGTATGCAATCGAGGCAGACATGGGACACAATCAGGCTCTTCTACTGGCCTTGTGAGGCTCCCACTAAACCTGGGTCTTTAGACCCTTAGTAACCTTTGGCAGTTTTCCCACCTTTTTTGTACTTTCTTTGCATTTGGAAAATATAGGTCATATTTTAGTATTTGAGATTTGAAGGTTACAGGATTTATCTGGACTTAACACTTGATCGCCAAGGATCAAGATGAGTTTCTTATGAATGTTTAATAAGTCTTGACATTTGACTGAAGAAGAGAAGAGTAACAAAATGTAATCTTAAAAACATATGGCCAGGTGCCAGGGTGTTCAGCTGTGTATCAAATAGAAATAGGGGTTAACTTATTTATGCTGAACTATCTTCCAGAATGGTTGGAATATAATGCTCTGACAATATAGGGAGAGAGACAGAAGAATCAGTCTTCTGAAGACTTATCTTCAAATTGACCAAAACTAGGCTAAATGTATTATACTCTCTGACAGCATCAAAATTTTGCAGAGCTTCAAGTTGGAAACTATGAATATCGGAGATAAATAGGAAAATGATTTCTAGTGGTAGAGCCTGATGATGACTGTTAGAGAGTGAGATACAACGGGCTTGGACTGAACACATGACCTGAGTTTCCAGAAGTGGCTCCTGTTACCACAGCCAGCATTGCCATCAAGAGCCTGTCTATATGGTGCCTGGAACTGATATCAAAGACCACTTATTCTGTTTCTTCCATTTTATTTTTCTGATGCAGAAACTAAGGACTAGAAGATGAAATGGACAAAACACATTTTAAAAAATGCATAAACATCCTCTTTCAGTATGACTTTGAGAAAGAAGTTTTCTGTGTGGTTCTTCCTGCACCTGTCCTGCACTGGGCAGGATATGGAGGAGCTCAAGGTAGGTAGGAAGTACGTGAAAAGTACTTTCTCTGTCCTCTTATTCAAAGGGGCAAATTACTCTCTATTTCTACAACCTTAGAGATGAGAAGGAAGCTCATGGTGACTTGAATCACTGGACAACTAGGATCCCCACCTGAACCTCATTATTTGGGCTGATTCTGAGCGTTCTGGGATCAACGGCACCAACCTTGATGCTGATAGGAGCCATCTAGTCAACTAAAGTGGAAATAGCACAGTATAGAGGGGTATTCCTGTGTACACCTGCGTAGTGGGAGGAGTTGCTGGTAGAGAGTCCTAGGGCAGGCCTGATGTGTTTCAGAGGTACGATAAAGCGAACGGTTCAGAGTTTAGGTTGTTCTTGGTCCGTCTATAAGAAGAATGGATATCTTAGTGTGAGTCCATATGGCTGCGTGGACAGACATTCCACTTGGAAGATGTGGGACTGAACCCGGCTGCGGTTCGCAGGACTCTGGGGTGGATCCAGGGCGCCGTGGGGGGTGGAGCTGTGCCACCTGCCGCTACTGTGGCCGTGACTGAGAAGCCATCTCCGACTTGCTCACTTCCAGCCCACGTCATCAGCCAAAATCTTCTGAGATGTTTAGAGTCCATTAAGACAGAGCTGACCCAGGCAAGGAAATGAAAAATGAGGCGGATGAAACTGAAGTCTGAGACGGTTCTAGATTTGAAGACCCTTCATTTGCGGGTTCTGCTGATGGGAGTCCACGAAGCAGTGGTCACCACCGAGGCATGATTTCAGTGACATCAGACTTGTCTATCCAAGGAAGGGGTTGGGGGTGCCAATGAGTAAATAACCCCCTAAGTCTCCCATGTCATCATGTAAATTATTTCTTTTTCCTTTCCTTTCCTTTGCTTTCCTTTCCTTTCCTTTCTTCTCTTTCTCTTTCTCTTTCTTTCCCTTTCTTTCTTTCTTTCTTTCTTTCTTTCTTTCTTTCTTTCTTTCTTTCTTTCTTTCTTTCTTTCTTTCTTTCCTTCCTTCCTTCCTTCCTTCCTTCCTTCCTTCCTTCCTTCCTTCCTTCCTTCCTTCCTTCCTTCCTTCCTTCCTTCCTTCCTCTTTTCTTTTTTTGGTATTGGGGATTGAATTCAGGACCCTGTGCTTGCGAGGTAGGCACTGGAACCACTGAGCTAAATCCTCGATCCATCACTTAAATTATTTCTTAAAAACCACAAACACAGAAATGAAACGCAAAACAAATAGATTATCCCTGCACCCTGTTCCTCTCTCTGGCAGGAATTACAAGCAGCTGGAGGAAGGTAGAAAATAAATTGCACTGGTAACAAACCAATTGCCTGTGACATTTTGGGGCCGAAGGGATTATGAGCTGGGCGGTGACACAGCCGCGAGGAGACATGATAACTAACACTTCACGTTTACCTCATGAACTTATGTCAGTATTAACAGAGATTTAAAAAATGACGGTGCTCATCCTAAACCCTGGAGTCACATTATTTAATTGCTTATGGTAATGACCCATCAGGGTGATCGTTTTCAACCCTGCAGGTATTCAGACAGGTGGTAAATGGCATCAGGTTGGAGAATGACATTCACGGCGTCTTTCCCCCCACATGGACAGGGAGCCGATTCCTCACTCAGTCCCGCTGAGGTCAGGTCAAGAGCACTGTCCTCCTCTCTCTCTGTAGTTAGACACCGTGTCCTCTGTCTCACGACCTTGAATTAAGAGCTGGGACCTTGCGGCGTCGGTGTTAGCACTGTGTTCTGACCATGGGGAGGGACCCGGGCTCTGTAGGCCGTGCAGGGCTCGGCCGTGGAGTGGGCGCTGGCTGAGATGCCCGCCGCCGGGCCCAGCTCTCAGCTTCCGGATCAGCCGTCGCTCTCAGCTTTCTCTCTCCTGCCTGTTGGTACATGACGGGTGGTGTTCACGTGCACCGCAGTACTGCCCTGTATATTTCTGAATTTTTATGAAGCTCTACAAAATGTTACCGAGAAGAAAAGCAAATAACATCATAACTTTTATGGTGGGCATAAAATACATTTATAAGCATGTGAATAATGAATCAGCCTCTTAGAGATCTCAGAACTTGTTCTTTTATCAAGCAAATATAGCTCATCCAATTCTGAAAACATGACTAAACTTGTAGAGAGAGACTTGATGATTATCGACGGCCGCTCTTCAGAGCGATTAACGCACACGGGAGAGTACGTGCTGCTAGGGAATAAGCAAAACTCAGGTCTCTTCGTCCCAAAACTACACCCTGCTGATGCGCCGATTTCCAAAATGCCGTGGTGATTCTGAGCGATGGTGCCCGTTTCACACGTGTGCCGCTCTGTCTAGCGCTGGTTTTGAAGAGCAGGGCAGCTGTGGCCGTGACGGGGAAGCTGAGCTCCTCGTTGCCGGGGCTGCTTTGCCCCTGCGCTGCCCTCAGCCCTTGGGTCACCCCGGAGGCCACGCAGGCCGCGGGCAGGCGGGAAACGGGCGAGCTTGACTCCCGGGGGGCAAGCCCTGTCCTCTAAGCACGGGCCGCTTTTAAAAGCCAGCATAATGTACATGGCAGCATTTTAATGTGTCAGAGCCAGTCCAGTTGTTTTGTCCTGTATATATTTTAATTTGAAAATATTTTAATTTTTAAATAAATACATTCCTCTATTTTTTTGCACCGCACAATACACTCACACAGTTAGAAAATAAAAATAAAGCAAAATGTTACAGGGAAAATAATTTTCCTAGTCCCACGATCGCCTTCACTTAGTTCCCGTACTCCCCGGCCCAGGTGCTCTGAATTCGATGTTTTTCCTGGAGCTTTTCTTTGTGTAGAGAAGAAAAGAATGTACATGTATGTTTCCCCTCTTCTCATGTGCACAAAAATGTAGGAAATTCTACATGTGCTCTGCATCTTGCTTTAAGAAATGTAACAGTGCACTCTGGAATTCTTTGCACAGGGGCACTTGGTGAGATTTATTCCTGTTTTTAAAACTCTCGAGGGCCTGGACAAGAAAATCTTTCACATTTTAAAATTATAAAAATAATCTCTCATACTTCTGACATTCCAATAGCTTTGCTTTTGCGCTGATATGTTTAATCAGCATGGAAAGCATTTTCATGAGGCCTAACATTTTTTTTCACGTGGAGAGCCCGCTGTCCCAACAGTGTTTATTGAATAATCCATCTTTTTCCCATTTACTTGAAATGCCATGTTACCATTAATAAATTATGATGAACATCCATGTTTTTAAAATCACTATTCTATTTTCTTGATTGATTTGTCTGGGCCAGAACAGTACTGTATTATTTTTAATTTTGCCACTATTGTGTTTTGTCAGTTGGTGAGCGAAATCTCCTTTTTCTCTTCGTTATTTTCAAAATGTCTTCATTATTTTCTTACCTTCTATCTTACAGACTAATTTTTATAACTAACTAGTTGAATTCAAAGAATCTCTTGCTAAAATGTTTTAGTTACATCAAATTCCTAGGTAATCTTGTGCAGTGATGACGCCTGCTAATGTTTGTGTTCCATTTGGAGCATATAATGTCTCTTCATTGATGAGGCTTTTCTGGTCTTCCACACCCTTCTGTCAAGTTTTATAATTCCTTTATTCATCTCACAGGGTTTTTTTTTCCCATTTTTAAGTAGATATGTAGTTATTTCATGCTGATGTTAAGAGTGATGTCTGTTTTCTCTGTTTGAAGCCAGTGGTGTCACTGAATACGTCCCTCTGTTGCCTGTGCTCCTCCCTGTCTTTGATGTGCATCTAGTCGTGTTGTTACAATAGCTCACTGCCCTGAGAACTTTCAGAAAGAGCCCCTGGGAAAATTCCTTGACTTCTTGCTTCCCTGTGGTGGGTTGTTCCCTGCACACGCTGTTTTGCAGCTGGATGTGGCTGGCTGTGAAGACCTGGGCCCTAGCGAGGCTGCCTTTCTCTAGGCCCACAGACACTGCACTGCCTCCCTTTGCTCCTTTCTACATGGCTGCTAATTCCACCAGGCTCTCGAGTGGTTTGTAATTGTCCCCACCTGCTTCTGCTTAAGGTCCTTGAACACACGACCTCATCTCATCTTGTTGTAGATGGTACCCATGTTTTTGTTTTTAAAAATTATATTCTGTTTCTACAAAGGGATTCAAGAAAAATTTAAAAACTCTATAATCATCCCTTAACATTTTACCAAAATGTATGGCTTAAATTTTGTTTTAGTTAATCCTCATGGGTCTTTTAGATGGAAAGATCACACTGTTTTTTACTTTTGATTTCCAAGAGATCTTTTTTGTTCTTTTCTTGTTTTGCTGATCCTGTCTCATCGTCTCAAGGTTTTCCAATCTCATTGGGGATTTTACCTGGACTGTTCTAAAGTTCTGTCTTTTGCTGTTATTGCTGTTGTATTAATTGAGTTGTGGTGGAAACGAATTGTTTAGATTACTCAGTTTTTTTTTTTTTGGTTCTCATCAGATTTGATTCGCAATTAGATTTGTAGAAAGAATTAAGTTCTTAAATCAAGGTAACATTTTATTTTTCTAAAATTTAATTTTATTAGTACATTGTGTGTGTGTGTGTGTGTTTGTGTGTGTGTAACCAGGATTAAATTCAGGACCGTGCACTTGCAAGGCAGGTGGCAGCACCACTGAGTTAAGTCTCTGGCCTGGTACACTTTTGATATACATAATGATCATATTTATCATAAGGAGTTTGTACCTGCCTGTAATGTATCTCGACACTTCTTTTCCCATTCCCTTCCGCTTTCAAGCTTCCCCACCTCTTTATTTACAAAAGCTTTGTCTCCATTTTTCCTTCTGTTCCCTTTTTTTCTTTTCCTTTTTCCTCCCCTCCCCCTCTCTTGTTAGCCTTTCTATTTGAACATTTTCTTCCCACTTCCTAATACCTATCACCCAATTTGGTCCTTATTTGGGTTTATCACCCAATAATATAAATGAGAGAAATAATGTGATATTTAAACATGTGTCGGAGCAGCGGGCGGACCGGACCCAGCAGCTCCGGGCCCGCCGTACCGTGTTTCCAGCGGGCTGAGGGACCAGCCGCGGGCGGACCAGACCCAGCGGATTCGGCCCCACCGTGCCGTGCTTCCGGCGGACTGAGGGAGCAGCATGCGGACCCGCTGCAGCGTGCAGGCCATTTCCAGTGGACTGAAGGCCGCCCAGCAGCCCACTGTATCCCGGAGCTGTGCAGTGAGGAGTCAGACATAGAGGTAACTCATAAGCTCAAAGTATCCAGTATAGAATCTAAACATGTGTCATACTTATTCAACTTATGTGTCTGGTCTCAAGGTGCATCCACTTACCTAAAAAGTCTTATTTATCCATTTTATGGCAGAACAGCACCCCATTGTCTGTAAAAACCACACTTTATTTATCTGTTCTCCATTAATGGACACCTGGGCTATTTCCAAGATTTAGCTATTACAAATTGTGGTGCTATAATCATGGGTATGCATATGGTGCTGTGGTAAGATGCTTTTAATTTTTTTGAAAAGATACCAAAAAGGGGGATAGCTGGGTCAAACGGAACCTCCAGTTTTAGTGTTTTGAGGAATCCTCACACTGGTTTCCATATTGGCTGTACCAGTTTCCATTCCCACCCGCGGAAGGCAGTGCTTTTCCTCACAGCCCCGCCAGCATTTGCTACTGGCTAATGTCTTGACGCTGACCATCCTTCTGGAGTGAAAGGGAATTCCAGTGTTGCTTTGATTTGCATTTCTCTAATGACCAGGGATGCTCAACATTTCTCCATGTTTTTATTTGCCATCTGTACTTCTTTGAGAATTGTCAGTTGATACCAGATATTTTTATTTCATGTATGTACTCTTAAAATTAATACCTAGACCTGTCATTTTTAGAAGATGATGAATTTCTGCCAGTAAATACGCAGACCACCGGCTGACTCCCTGGTGCGTATCTCTCTCTCTCTCTCTCCTGCTCAGCGGTGGTGTAATCTCTGCAGACCATGGTCTGTCCATCTCTGGGATGGGGGCCGTAAGACAGCTGTGCAGCTGGCTTTCCACTGAGTCACGAGCTAGAGACGTTGTGGGAATCTCACAGGGAGGAAGGGAAATCTGCTGCTCACTGACGCAGAGCCGCTGAAGGCACTTGCGATGGTGGCTTATGCGCAGCCTGGACCCAGTGACTGTTTTTCTACTTCCATCTTCCGACCCAGACATAAGTTAGACTAAGTGTGAGTGAGAGTAGTTGGTGTGTTACAGATAATGTTGAATCTTTAAGACATATAGGGGTGTGCACATGACACTTTATATACCGCTATAAAAGGCAAATTATTTTAAAACTCAAATGATTTAATAATTAGATGGTAGCACACAATTGATATTGAAGGCAAGGTGTCTCAAAATCCTAGCACATTGGTTGAAAATCAGTGATTTTACATTATATGACCCACTGTACATTACACATTCTATATTGTTCATGATGCTGTCAAGAATGCTGCAAAATAAAGAAGCTTTGAGGTTCTTCTTTTGAACCTGCATCTGGTGAACCATAAGGAAAAGTTTAAGCTACGATGTTTTTATTGACTTACTTAACAAAATCAGTGGGTTTTCTCTGAGTAAATCATGACACTCTCTTCTCTAGCTATCTGATCCCATGAAGCTGAACTCTGAGAAAAGAGCTTTATTCACCCTAGTCACTCATGTTGAGTATACTTCTTAGGCTAGAGATGGTTTACATGACTGTCATCATTAACGATAATCAAGTTTGCTCACAGAGTAAGAAAGTCTTGGGTAAGGCTGCTGGTTATAAAATGATTTTAGTTTGGGCTCCCGGTCAATATTATTTAGCATATTTAGATACCTTGTCCATAATGGCATGTAAAAATATCTTAGTGGACGTTCTCCAGGTAAAGGAGGAAATTACACACAGGCAGAGATGGAGGCGAGGTGTGTCCAGTGGTCCTCCCGGGTCGCAGACTGATGTTCAGTGCTTCAGGAGGAGGATCTATTTGGACCATTATCCTTTCTCTCCCGTTTTTCAAATTCTCCTTGTCTGGAAAGGCTGATGAAATGAGGACATTTTATTTGCCTTTAAACCAGACAGCACGCCAAGTGTCATTAAGGACGGCTCTGCTCCTGAATCATTAAAGGCCAGAGGAGGAGCTGCGATGAAATATGCCGCTTTTTGACGTTCCGTGGCTTTGCCCTTCGCGGCAGCTGCTTCTTGTGTTCCCCTGCCATCTCCTGGCTTTGCTGAAAGAGGTCAGCCCTGTTTTCTCACTACCAATCCTTCTACAGGCTGGGCATCTGGACGCCTTGTCCTCCTGCAACGTAATTCAATATTTTCCTTACCTCCTAAATGACTTGATGGACAGAATGGGGAGCTGATGGCAGCGGACATTTCTTATGCCAACCCATGATTTGGCCCCAGAAGTTTAATCCCAGAAATCTAGTTCACATATGTGAGCATCCTGGTAGTTTTCCTCTGACATATGATATAGGAGGAATGTTTTGTTATTGCTATATATTGGTGACCCATAATGATTACATTCATCCTGGGGAATCAGTGCACACATGTTTTATATCTTGATCATTTTTACTCCCTTACCCCATCATTCCCTCTCTTTCTCCAGCCCCTTCCTATCTCTGAGCAGACAATCTTCGAAGAACTACAAATAGCCAATAAACACTTGAAAAAATGTTCAGCATCTTTGTCCTTTAAAGAAATACAAATCAAAATGACAGTGAGAGGCCATCTTACTCTAGTGAGAATGACGATCGTCAAGGACTCCAAAAGCAACGAATGCAGGTGGAGCTGTGGGTGAAGAGAAGCCCTTCTTTGTGGTTGTTGAGGACAAGATTATGGAAATCAGCATGGAGATTCCTTGGAAAAGTACAAAAGGAAATCCCAGTTGACCCAGGTATACCCCTTGTGGGATCCTTCCTGAAAGACTTAAAGTAAGTCATCACAGATCAGTGACATTTCTGCACACACGCTCACAGGAGCAAAACTCATAATAGCTAAGTTACGGAGTAGCATAAATGGCCTCTTAAGGACACAGAGGGGAGAGACCTGAGGAGACACAGGTCACCATTTGTCCCTGCTTTGCCAGCTTTCTGACATTTGGACAAGAATACACTTGCACACAAATAAACATGGGATTTTTTTTTTTTTTTTGCCTTTGGTTATAGGAAAATCCGATGCTGGGGAATGGTCGGAGGATATTCTTAGAGGCGCTTTCTAGCACCGTGCCGCACCGCCATAAACCTAAGTAAGTTTGAGATTAGAAGTTTCTGTTGAGATAGCTTGAGTTAAAGAACAGGAATATAATACCCAGCGGGGCATCAAATCCTTTCATAAAACCTGTAAAGCCAGGCTGGAGTCTGGTGGGTCTGTGGTGGCTTCAGGTCAGCTTCCAGAACTGCTCGGGAACAGATGTGAGTAACCCACAGCCGCAGCAGGTTCCAGAAGGGGACTCAAGTACGCAGGAAGGGTCTGTGCCATTTCTGCAAAGGCTCCCTGCTCCCGAAGGCTTTCTTGCCACTGGCTGGTTCTTGGAATTCTGCTACTGCACAGTCATTCTTTGGGCTCACGCTAGCACTCACTGAGCCGTGACAGTGTACAATCAAATGAGTGCGCCAGATTTTCCTTCTCAAAGCGTTTCTGTGGTGAGGGCGTTAGGGAAGAGGATTGAGAAGCATTTGATTTGGGTGAGGGTGTTGAAGTTGGGTGAAGTGATGATGAAGAGGAAAAAGCAAGGGCACCACGGAACGGCAGGAAATGTGCAGAATGTGTGTGAGCACAATACCACAGACAAACCCCACTGTTACCATTTTTGCTTCTGATGGTGCTGGGGAGGGTGTGAATCAGGTTTTTGTCTAAATGATTACAGAAGATGCTGTGATATTTTGTAACCACACGTGATTCTAAAGACAATGGGTATGGAAAGATAGACTCGCAAATCTCAGATATTCTGGAGCAACCGCGCACCTTATTTTTCAGACTCGATACTTCTGTTACCATTGAAATACTCCAGAAACACTGACCTCTCAGTTTCAGCATATGTTCTAGATCACTGGGACTCACACCAGGCTGCACACCAGCCGCATCAGAGTTTCCTGGATGCTCACGGTGCACACAGTATCTTGGATCCCACCCAGAGCCACTGAATGCAAATGAACAGATCTCCAGTTTGAAAACCATGCTTCTAGACACTTCTCACTACTGGCTGCACAAAAAGTGGTTGTCAGAGTGGAACAAAGTGACTTTTGTAGAGAAACTCAGTGGGGACTGCGTTTTCATTACTAGAGCTGAACTCCTCGGCATGGCCCTGAGTGGGAACAGACTAATGTTCATTTAGTGTACATCTGGCCTCACTAGCAAGAAGGATTAAGAGCTTCAAAAGAGAAACAGTTCCACAATATGTCTACTACTGAGACTCTTTAGCCCTTGGATAAAGATATTTCACTCTAAACCCTGGAGCAATACCAAACACTTGTTTAATTTGTGATTTTCTTCACAAGCAGAAAAACGACAAAACCCATGCGGCAGCTAGAAGGTCACATCCACTCTCCCAGACCCAGAGCGATGCGCACAGCCCATCAGCTTCACCAGCCAGGACATCACCTCCAGGGACTGGCTCATCCCTCCTACTGGCTCCTCAGACTAATTTAGGAGTCAGACTCCTAGGATGACAGCGATGTTAGGTGAGTGCCATTAGAGTCCCAAGATAATGTATAATGCAGAACTTTGACTTCATACAAAATGCAGATACATTTTGAAAGCATTCAAGGTACTGTTTGTACTTGATAATCACGCACTGTGTGTCTGTGAGGTCATTTAGGAACTCAGTCCTGCCTAGTGTTTACTCCTGAGGAATTAATAGCAAGCATGGCTGAAGTCAGTCGCACTGCGGTCAGTATCACCAACTCTACACTGAAAGACGCCATCCCTCTTTTTTAAGAAATTAGTTATTTTTTTAAGTCAAGAAAATGGCTAGGTCTGGGGCTCTCGTTCAGTAGCAGGGGAGGAGTAGAGCTCTCAGCTCTATTTTTCTCAACCAAGTACTAACTGGCTGGACCCTGCTCAGCTTCCGAGGTCAGACGAGATCGGGTGCCTTCAGGGTGGTATGGCCATAGACTCCGCACTGCAGAAGAAACAGACAACCAAACAACATCAAGACAGCTTGAAATCCAGTCATCAAATGGCAATGCCTTCTTCCTAGAGATTTTAAAAGCTGTTTTTGAAGACACAGCTGCAGGACTCTATGATATGACTCGAAATTCCCTTGAAAGTTGGGAGGGACAGAACAGATCTGAAGTGACAGCTGTAGACACCAGTTGAGGGAAGGGATGGAAAGATCCCCGTTACAAAGAATCCTCAGGCTCCAGCAGCCCGGAGAAGGTGCCGACCATTCCACCAAGAGTTCTGATTACAACCAACCAGCCTCTGCGTCCCATTACCTGGAAGCAAAGATTCCTCCCTACTGACTGGCGAGACAGTTTGGAATATGCCTTCTGTCTCCCTGTTTGCAGACAGCCCAGCTCTTTCTTCCTACAGAAATCAGTGTCACTGTATTTGCCTGTATGCACTTTGGGCTGGAAGCTCTGTATGAAGTTTTTCTTAGAAAAGACAATACAGCAAAGTATCCAGGTTTGTCATGAAATATTTCTACTCATGACATTTAACTATTAAAGTGGGTGAAACCTATAAGATGAAGACATTTTTACCAAGAGGAGGAAGAGAACAGCCAGGGGACTTCATTACCTGGTATTCACATCCCAAGGCGAGAGAGGTCATTCTGTTGCTCCAGACAGCCAAGCCTTATGGATCCTACCCTGGAATAATTACTTGCACTGCCTCCTCCTCTCCTTGTCTCTGCACTACCTGATTTGGACGTGAAGCTGTTCCATTTTTAAAATTGTCAACATTGTAGATTATAAAATGTCATTAAATATGACTACTGATGTGGTACATAGACCTTGAACAAGGAACCCTGCCTTCCATTCTGGTCTAATTTCCAACACTGTCCAGTGTCTTTGGCTCCACCCCCAGTGATCGACCAGGTTCCCAGAACATGATATGTTGTTTGATCTTTCTGTACGTTTGCGTGGAGCTGTTCTTTCTGCAGATGGAAATTATTTCCTTCACAGTCTGCTCAGTCAACCCCTCCTTTCCTGGACTCTTGTCATACCTGTGTCTGGTGAAGCCTCAGGTAGAAACTTCCATTGTTTTGGTCTTCACAGCCCTTTGATGTGCTATTGAATGCATGCAGTGTCATCATCCAGCCTGGAATGTGACACACTATGGACATTCGAAACACGTTTGTGCAAAGAAGGAAGAAGAGAAGAAGAGAAGAAAGGAAACAGGAGGGAAAGCATAAAGAGGTATTTTCAGTGTAGAGTCAATAGCTGCTCAAGGAAAACTGGATTTGGGGAGCAACTTTTCTGTGAGACTCTAAGGTTGCTTTCCAGTTCTGTGTCCATATTTATTTTCCTCTTGTCTTGTTTTCATTGCTTGTAATAAAGCCTCAAGGAAAAACTGAAATATCTCCTGCACTTCTGGAGACAGCATAGATAGGTAAGAGCAATGAGACTGTTTATTCTTCAATGCTGCAGGGAGAAGATTCTGGTCAGGAAGAAGAGGTAAAGACAATTTTAAGGAAGTAACAGAACATTTGTTTCCTGGAGCTGAGGGATAAAATTTTTAAAATATGGCAGGTGGTCTGCCTGGGACCATGAAATATCCCAGGAGTGTCCATCCTGCAGAAAGTCCTGAAAACCATCATCTGGTTGAATTTCAAAGTCACAGCTACATTTATTATAACACAATTTGTGTGAGGACAGAATTAGTACAAAGGAGTTTTTATTCCATGAGGATCTCATTAAAAGATGGATGCTCATAAAAAGCAGGCTTTAAGATGTTAGTGCATTTGGCTAAATATATGTTTCTTTGTTTCGTGTCTTCTTCAAGCAGTTTCTTAGGTGTGGTCCAGAGAAAAGCTGCACCTGGGTGACTTGGTAAGATGCACATTCCTGTTTTTTCCCAGACTCACTACAAGCCTGACTTCCCACCACCCACAGGACCTTCCTACAGTCACTGCAGAGTGAGAACCAGAGGGGAGGGGAGGCCGTGTGGCTCCCCTCACCGTCTTCTGCCTTGCACGGGAGTGAGGTTAGTAGTGCAGTTAGCACTTTTGCTGGGCGCTCAAACCATAGTGCCGCAGCACCCCACACCCTGGGGCAGAAGAGTGACCTTCATCCTGGCCACGCTCCTTCAGCCAGAAGTGAGCCTGGAGGTCTGGACAAGGATCCCTGGGGGAGTCTAGAGTCTAGAACTGCAGCAGCGAGCTGGACGATGCCATCACGGTCAGCCTGAAAGCTGCTCTCTGAATTTCCGGCGCCAAGGAGACAGGTGTCCAGTTTCCTAGCGCACTTCCTCTGGCCGCGCTGTGAACTTCCGGTTTCCTAGCGCACTTCCTCTGGCCGTGCTGTGAACTTCCGGTTTCCTAGCGCACTTCCTCTGGCCGTGCTGTGAACTTCCGGTTTCCTAGCGCACTTCCTCTGGCCGCGCTGTGAACTTCCGTCGCAGACTCTGTTCAGCTCCCGAGAATCTGTGAAAGGTTAACTGAGTGGCTCTTTGCCCCTGGTGGCCAGGGGATGAAACGCAAGGGAAGAAAAAGGGAAGATGAAGTTTCTCAGGTACTGGAAATGCTGATATCTTGAGTGTTGCAATAGAGGAGACCTTTGTCAAGCAGCGGGGCGCCTGTACTTTCCAGCTGTGCCTCATTATTGACTATAGATTAAATTGTAGTGTATGGAGTTTTAGGAAACTCTTCCTATTTTGAAATTGACTTTTCTATCATATTGAAATAATGTTTGACGTCACAGGATACTGAAGTCCATTACTGTTTCAAAATTTTAAGATTCCACAGAAAAGCTTTTATTACAAACTTCTTTGGGAGCAGATGTATATTTCCGTAGGGTCATTGCATTACTTAGAGCAAATTCTTCAGGATGATGATTTCTGCATTATGTAAATCGTCTCTGCAATTCACTTTTGAAGCAAGACTTCTTCACTCGCATAATATTTTGAACTGTCTGAACTTTCTGAACATGGATAGTGTCTGGTTTTAGGAATTGCATCGGGTTAGTTCAAATAGAAACATCTTAGAAGAATGTTTTTCCTGAGTGGGAACTGCAGAGCCTGGACTATTGCTTATATGACTCCGATAAATCAGTCAGACACACATCTGTGGCGTGTAGAGTCCTCTGAAGACAGAGAGCAATGCCAACGCCCAAGGGAGGGACTCCAAATAATCCTCTTGAACATAACTGGAAAACAAGGTGCAGTGAACAAGCAACATCAGGAGAAATTATGTGCGCAAGGATGCTTTGCCGATTGCTGTTATGAGGCAGAGAAGACTCAGCTGGCACCAGCCTCTCCCGATGTTAAGCCGTATGTTCTGGCCATAAAGGAAAGTTACATTAACTGTTTCAAGTAAGAGGTTAATTACCTGTGATCCAGCAGAGGGCACTGTACATCTGTCCTTACATGTGCATGTGTCTGTATTTTATAGACCACCCATCATGGCCTATACCACATCTTACTGTAATGCAGAATAGTACATTTGCATGTCTCACATTCTTTTGAAAATTTGCCTTTCTCCTTTCCAAAGGAGGAGCACTTGTTTATGTGCGAAAACACAGCAACTGCCGAAGAAAAATGCACAAGGATGGTTTGACGTGTGAGTCAAGTCAGTTATTTTTGAGCATTCGCCCCTGTCTACCCACACACACACGTGGAACAAGGAAAGTAAGGTCTTAAAGAGCAAAACAGTCTCTTCTCCTGATTCTGATTTTTAAAGGCAGGGATTCCGGCATCTATTTACTTATTTACTTTTCTGCTCCAGGGAGAATATAGATTTCTTGGAAACGATTTTGACAGCTCGCCCAGCGTGCGAGAGGCCGCCGGTCTCGGGCGTTTTCGGGTTCCTGTTCCCAGAGCCTGAGCCTCGGTGCAGGGCGCCGGCAGCTCCCGCCCCGCTGCTGTGAGCACTGCAGCGGCGGCAGGTCCTGAAGAGACCAGGTTTATTCCACCCGGAGCAGCTCCTCCTCGCCAGTCTCTCCTCCCTGAGTCCCTGGCACCGTGGAGCTGCCCGAGCATCAAACAGCAGTTCCTTAGAGTGGGGCAGCTCGGCTTTGAAGCCTAACGCAGAGCAATGGGCTCGCGGCGCAGGATCATTTAGCTGCAGTGACCGCAGAAAGGAGTCAGCTTTCTCTCCAATTAACCCGAGCCGCCCTTCTCGCCCGGTAAACACTGTGACTTCTTCGGAGAAGGGGATCTAATTAGGGCCGTGTCGGGAATTCCAGCCCCACCGAGCGTGGATGTGTCTCACTCGGTCTTTCCTGAAGGAGAGCTTGCTTTTTAATCCTTCAGGAGGAGTCTGTTCATTCCTGTCAGAGAATCCACTGCTGTGCACTTTCTGAAGCTGCGGCCTATAGACAAAGGGAAGTGTCGGCCGTGGCTGGTCCCCGCGTGGTTGGAAAATTTTAGTGGACACAGCGTCGTGGGTGGAAGAAGGACTCGCAGGCAGGCTGCTGGCCTCGGGGGGTTCCGGGGATTCCAGGCAGTCGCGGAACGACGACTTTCACACCTGCATGACGACTTGTTAGTTGACTCCTCTTCCTTTGTTTTCCTCTCACCAGGAAAAAAAGATGGACTTTGTTACCAGTATCTGCAACTGTCAAGAACGTGAATGACCACTCAAATACAGGAGAACTGGACAAATAAATATTTACTAAATGAGCACATTCTGGTAGCACAACCACAGCAACCAGGTCCAAAGAACGTCTTTTCCAGCCACCAAGCCTTGTGAAGTTCTGCCTGTCTTTCTGGATCACACTTAGAAAGACCAGGGTCTCTGAAAAGCAGAAATGCAGGGTGGTGAAAAGGGCAGCCCGTGCTGGTCGGACCATACCTGCTTTTACCTTTCGGAAAAGCATGTCCTAAGTACGGGGATTACTTTCCAATAAACTTCTCATAGAAGGAAAAGGGAGCAAGGCTTACATGCCCATGCGTTCACTGACACGCTGCTCTTATAAGGGGCCTCAGCTGCACTAGATCTCGGTGAGGCCTGAGAATGATTTAGGGTCAGGTAAGGCAACAAGGCCTGCGTTGATAACAGCTTACGTTTGCTCCCATGGAAACTGAGATGTTTCTTGAAGCAGCAGAGCATGCAGTTTAAAAAACTTATAAGAAAAATTTCAAACATTGCGCAAAATTAGAGTAACAAAATAATCCTTCTTGTACCTACCATTCAAGCTTATCATACTCTTCCAGAACTGACCCTTTCCCTTTAGGTTCTTTGTTGAAGTTTCATAGCATCTACTTTGTTATGCCACGTGGCCCTTGCATGGTTCTGTGTTTGTCTCTAAACACAGTGCCAAAATTCAAGCCCAGCAAAATTAGTGCTGCCTTAGCATCGGTGATTATCCAAGCTTTAATCAAAAGTTTAATTTTGCCGGGCGTGGTGGCTCACGCCTGTCATCCCAGCACTTGGGAGGCAGAGACAGGAGGATTGCTGAGTTTGAGGCTTGCCTGGGCTACATAGTGAGCTCAGGGCCAGCCTGAACTACAAAGCGAGACCCTGTCTTGAAAAAATAAAAAGAGAAAACAAAAGAAAAAAAGAATAAAACTAACCTAAGATTCACTTCCCAACCTTAGATAATATAGTTTACCTTGGAAAAAATGATGTTTT